>JBDFRD010236272.1:0-11275 GCA_039654405.1 Bullina lineata
TCTTCTTCTTCTTCTTCTTCTTCTTCTTCTTCTTCTTCTTCTTCTTCTTCTTCTTCTTCTTCTTCTTCTTCTAACAGTTCAAGACTGTTCTGACTTCAGGTATAGATCTATTTCAACCTTTGATATTGGAAAAAAAAGGTCTGAATATGTAGCCATTTGTAACATTTCTATAGCATCCCAGATTTCTTTCCTTAAACTTGAAACGACATTTTATCTACTGGTAAGGACAACTGACCAATTGTCCGCAACTACTTCACACATGAGTAAACATTTTGCTGTCTTTCCTACGTAGATACACAACACTTTATTCTTCTGCGTTTGTTTCATCCTCCGGGCTCCTTTGAAGACAGAAATGTCGCTACCTTACGCCTCTCATTTTTTGTTAAATAAACATGAAGCTCCTCATTACTGAGTGACTGTGTCTTGTCTTTTTTTTTATTTTAACATGTGACCCAACTCTTCTCCCTGGTGCTTCAGACACTTTGTCTTTTTAGAGGTACAGGTCAATGAAGGTGAAAATGAACTATTTTAATTGATTTTTTTATTTGGTTAATGCTAAAACTTTCAAATCACACCTTCCAATAATACATGCATCACTGCTAATTTCTCATTCATAATTTCAAAATTACTACTTTTATGCACCCACCATTTTTAGGGTCCAGAGTCATCTCAATTGTTTGGTCTAGGTTTCTCAAGATTGAAGATCTCAGACCCCTCCACCCCCTGTGACTTCACAATAGCATGTTCGATATAATTTAATAATACGCTTAACTTAAAAACTGGCAAATCAGCAATTAAGTGTCAATCTGAGTAGACGTATACATTGTAACCAAATATTTACTGATATAACAAAAGTGCACTTACAGACAGTGATCATGGCAAAAAATCCAAGGGAGATAACTGGACATAAACATGGACAAGGTGGAGCATCCGTGATCAGAAGAGCCTTTGACTCTTCAAAGAGCGAAAGTGAAAACGATTCAGGATGATTCATCAATGGATAGAATACTGGAGTGGGCGACTTCAAGTTCTAAGGCTCCGCCCATCTTTGACTGGAGATCTCAGTGAGAAATGAGCTAAACCACTCATTTCATTCAGACTATATATGTCAATGTATATTATATATATAATATATTGTTTTGTAGATATCTCTATTTGATCAATACATGCTCAACGATAGTTTTGCGCCCCTTATACAGGAATATGAAAATGAAAACAAGAATATGACACAGCAAGAAAATCCCCCCCCCCCAAAAAAAAAAACATTCAAAATACCCCCACCCACCCCCTTCCCCCACCACCACCACCAACCAACGGCTGAGTGCATAAAATGCTTCTCTTCACTTTTTGCCACTTTTAATCAGAGTGATCCCCCCCCTTTTTTTTTATACAGTTTATGAACACAAGCTTCAAAAGCACTGAAAACTTTGATCATTAGAAACAGAGTTTTACACATCATTCACTCACACACACAAGTAGCTCACTGGCTTACCTCCAATGATAATGAAAGGTGTGCACCTTGAGAAAAGGTACCCAAATATAGCACATTATAATACCCAAGCAAGCTGTACAATAGCATCACTAAAAGCATAAAGTTTGCGACTATTTTCTTTATACATATACATACTTTACAAATCAACGGCTTCAAATTGTTTAAAATGTTAAATATCAGCATTTCAGCCGACACAATCTTTCACCTGAATATGTGATCACATACAAGTTGTGGGGATTTGGCTTTTTCCATTTCAAGAGTTGCATTGGCAAAGCAGTGTAACAAAAAACGTATTCAACATAAAAGTTAAAGTAACACATTCATAAGCAAAAGTAACACATTCATAAGCAAAAGTAACACATTCATAGTAAAAGTAACACATTCATAAGTAAAAGTAACATTCCTTCAAGGCCTAAGGATGCAATCACACCAACGACGGACCCGGCGTCCTGACACCGATGTCTTCCAGATGAAAACGGCAGGCATAGACGAAATACAAAGAAAAAAGAGAAAAGCCGGCAGATGTACCTACACCAAGACCCGCAGTCCTGCTACGTCTCTTTGTCGGGCTGCCGCGATGGCCCGAAGACAGCGGTGTCCGGTGTGCTGTGACAAGGGAGATAATTTCAGGGACAATTTTCCCCTCTTTTTTATCTCCCCTTTTCTGCCGCACGTCTATATAGACGTTTTGTAATCAAGGGTTGATTTTTTTTTCCAAGAATCTAAGCTAGCCTACATCTAGAAAGACCATTTTATTTAGTGTATGACAGTCGGGTTCCAAAGGCGCTATGGGTAGTGCAGCCGGCAAAAACCAAGACGTCAGTGTCACGACATCATGTCCGTTGTTGGTGTGGTTCTACCCTAAAAGGCCCAAACAACCGGAGCTTATCCCGGTTTGAATACTACGACTTGGAGCAGATAATGCTTGATCACCTCCGAGACAGGACGTTAGCCTGTACAGCAAACCTTGAATATAATGAGCTCGGATCCAACAAGGAAATTATGTTGCTCTCTGTAACCTTGCCACATCCGAGGCTCACTGTATTAGGTTTAGTTTCCCGGCAGGATATGTCAGTACAGAATGTTCAGCCCAGTGACGAGAGATCAAAAAATCGTGTGAGGTGTATTTCCTACGGACATGACACCAACACTGGCACGACCGAGATTCAAACCTACAGCTCTCTGGTTGCACATCTGACAACCTAACTGTTCCACCCCAACAACATGATTCAGCATATAGCTACAGGGAAGAATAGAACAAACTTTCCCGTTTCACAATCACAATACGAGCGGACTCCGTCCTTTTTGGCAAAGCCATCTGTGATCACCTGGCACAATTTTAAAAAGAGTAAAGAACATACATTTTTTCTTATTTTACAGTCGCGAAGCAGCGTTTAAAAAATAAATTCTATCGCAGTCGCGAAGTAGCGTTTTAACAATAGATTCTATTGCAGTCACAAAGCAGCATTCAAACAATAAATTCTATAGCAGCCGCAAAGCAGCGTTTTAACAATAGATTCTATTGCAGTCACGAAGCAATATTAAAAAAATTAATTCAATCGCAGTCGCAAAGCAGCATTCAAACAATAAATTCTATCGCTTACTCCTTTCTTCCACATCTAAATTGAAACATGCACAGCAAGAGTTGCAGACAGGCGACTAAAGGCCTTCAGCCACTCTGTAGTTTCCACTCATTCCGTCCATCCCTTGCAAACATAAGTTATAGAACTCAGAACTGAAAGACATCTAACAGTTTTGATCGTTCGTGTCTTGATTAGCCCCGAGATTGAGAACATTTCCACAACATTTGTTTTGAGTCTTGAGTGAGAATGAAAAAAGAAAGGAAATGAGAGCCTTCTAGGAACACCTTCTCAGCGTGGTCCTTATTGAGTCAAACTTTCACAATCACCCAAGGAGACACACACACACACACATAAAAAGAGCCTGAAAATAATGCAGTGAACAACATTATGACTTGAGATTAATGCATCGCATTCAAGACCAGAAAATAAGCAAAATAAAAGCTCTCTACTCATTTACAGGGTAAGTCATAAACCTTTGTCTCTTGTTTTAAAATATCACAAGACCAGAAAATAAGCATAATAAAAGCTCTCCACTCATTTACAGGGTAAGTCATAAACCTTTGTCTCTTGTTTTAAAATAGTTTGATCACTAAGTGAAAATATGTATCAGGTTGTGGTTTGTTAACATTGATTAACTGACTTAAAACATGTATCTTTGTTGGTCATGTGACTTTGCAGTCACGTGACCATTTCCAAACACTACTACTCATTTACATTCTGAGAGACTAGTATTTTGTTAATTTCTATTTATAAATAAATAGTATTTTCCATTAAAATATTTTGTTTTAATTTTTTAGAAACAAATAGAAAGACATAGAGATCTTATGCATATTCGACATAGCCTTGCTATATTATGGCTTTCATTCAGACATGTTACGCAGCACGTATTAAACATTTATTACAGTTACAGCCATGTTACGCATGCCTCCGACATTGTCACTACTATCGTTACTACACAGTTAGTATCTTTAGATTAAAAATTAATTACAATGCGAAAACATCAAATGTACTTAAAACATTTGGTCCTATCGTGAGAGATGCGCGTTTTGAACAACACAGAGTCGACTCGGTACTGCGTGTAGAAGAGAGGCGTGTAGCCGTAGACTTGACTGAAAAAGTTGATGCACTGATGGCGTTCTTCAAAGTGGCTGGAGTTGCTGGACAACGCAGATGGACAGCCTGGACATCGGAAGGTCCATCTGGAAGTCACCTGGAGAGAGAGAAGAGGACAAGGAGGATTTATTTACAGTTTCAGTCAGGCACTCTATGGGCATGGTGGTTGAATAGTTAGAGTGTTAGACTCCCCAGGGAAGGATCTAAGGTTCAAATCCATGTGAAACCATGATGTGGCATAGAGGATGAGGCAAAAGGGGATAGATTTTCATGGCCCCAGGTGAAGAAAATTGCTCAGAACCGTGTCCATTGGTATGCAATAGATGCAGCACTATGCTCCCCCAGGAACGAAGAGGATTAAGTCAAGTCAAGTCAACCATGATGTGTCCTTGGGAAAGACACTTTACCTCATTTTTCCTCTCCACACCCAGGTGCAAATTGGGTATGGGCATATTCTGTTGGGGAAGTAAACCTACAAAAGAATACTGTTCTGTATATGAGATGACTTAAAAATCATCTGCTTCTCTTCAAATGACCTAAACCAGGACAAGCTCCAGCTCTGTGGACCCTAAAGGCCGTTAAGGAACTTTACTTTTCACTAGGACACGAAATGCATTGTCATGGGTTTGGCACCACAAGAGAGAAGAACAGATGCCAAATTGATATTCTTTCACCTTTGTGCAATGGACAGTTTTGTAACACATGCTCTCCAGTCATTCCATCATTGTCTGAAAAGCATTTAGTGTCTCTCCTACTCTGAGTCTATATGGGGCTGTGCCAGAACTTCGATTATCATCATAGTTTTATGACTGAACATTTTCCAGAAGTGATAATTCATCAAAATCGAATTTTTGTCCGCATTTCAAATATGAAAATTATGATAACTTGAAAAGAAAGAAAAGACCCGTATCAACAAAATTTAAACAGGACATTGTTGTGTCTAATCATTTACAAATAAAAATTTCGTTCGTAACTCTAATGACGCAGACAGCATATAATCTGTCATGCTTGAGACTTTCTGAGCTCAATTATTATGCAAGTGATGTATACCTATATACTCCATATCAATCTGTTCGTTCTAAACACGTTAGCAAAAATTTCAAAGCTTTTCTAAAGTATTTATCTTCAAGTCCGAGTTATTTGAAAGATTATGCTCATAACTATGACAACTAAAGTGTAATGTTTTGGAGCGCAAGCTTCTGGCAAGGCCTCAGACGTGAGTGTCTTCAGTCAAGTCACTTGTTTCAATCTGGCTACTTCACAGCAGACATGCCAACCCCATTTCAGGCTCGGAGCATGGGTGTGACTGAGAATTTTTACTGCCCCTGAAACACTTCTTGAAAATTCCCCCACCCCCGAAAACCGCCAGGGTCCAGGGGCCATCAAGGCCTCGGTGGGGTGCAGGGGTAGCGCCCTGCTAGGGGGACTTTTGGCTGGGGCGTTTTCAGTTGAAAAACGCCATTTCCTTATAAAAAAAAATGTTAAATTCTAAGTTTCAAAAGGTAAGTAAAGTGTCAATAATGTCTATCTACAGGTTGGCTTTTCCATTTCAGCCTCGCCTCAGCAGCTCAGCCTGGAAAATAATTTTATGACAAGTTCCCACCCCGTCCGGCTCATCCCGGAAAAATAACACCCAAGGCTTAAGCTGAACTTGCAGTAAAATGAGGACCAAACAGAGTAGTTTTACCGCATATAAGGATAACGCCAAAGAACGAAGAACGCAAATGTCGGTCAATTGCCATTCTGACGAATCTTGTAATTTGGCCGTAGCTGCCCGTAAACCGTAATTTCTGACAGCTCCCCGTAATTTCTTACGGCGAACACGTAAAGTTGGTATGTCTGTCACACAAAGCCGAGACCAACTGCGTCCAGTTGCTTACCTTGACCGGTGGCCTGTGGGTCATGTGTGCTACCAGGAAGTTCATGGCGATGTCCTCACAGTTCATATACTCGTCCACCTTGTCTCGAATCGCCTGGGGCATCACGTAGCTGTACTGGTAAGCATAGTACTGGGGATCAAACAAAAATTCTTTACTCCTCCTTGACTCCAACTGAGTAGTATCGAGATGTACCGGAGACAAGATACAAAATCAGAGATCTGTGTGTATGTTATGCATACTAAAGATCCTAGACAATTTTAAATCGTACAAGAATAAGCAAGCGCCGCAGTCTGGGTAAAATAGCTAAATTCCTAAAATTTTATCTGTAAATGTCTCATGTTGTGGCAACAATATAAAGTACCCATGAAAGATGTGGTGTGGTGGCCAAATGGGCCACATTGGCCTTAAAGGAACTTTTCCTTCACATAAGACTCAGCGGAAGTGCTGATTGCAAGTCTTTTTCAAAGCACTACTATGGACTGACTATTTTCTATGTAACCATTCGTGCTGTTTTCATGGTAGGTACACTCCATGTTCAAGGGTACTCCGCATTATCACCACGGAGTAATCAGTAAATGAAATGTATCTGTGGATCTCAGAATAAAGAGAAAAATTGCGTAACTGAAGTTCACAAACCTTAGCTCTTAGTTCTTTAACGTTTTCACAGTACCAGAACTCTAGTCTACCTCGACAATGAATACGTCAAATCTTCACACGTACAAGACATAACACAATGTACAGTTCCAGAACTCTACTCTACCTCGACATTGAATACGTCAAATCTTCACATGTACAAGAGGTAAGACAATGCACAGTTCTAGAACTCTACTCTACCTCGACACTGAATACGTCAAATCTTCGCACGTACAAGACGTAAGACAATGTACAGTTCCAGAACTCTACTCTACCTCGACACTGAATACGTCAAATCTTCGCACGTACAAGAGGTAAGACAACGTACAGTTCCAGAGCTCTACTCTACCTCGACAATGAATACGTCAAATCTTCACACGTACAAGACGTAAGACAATGTACAGTTCTAGAACTCTACTCTACCTTGTGGAAGAAGGCGGCGCCTGTGAGTACCATAGACAGTTCACAGGAGTAGTTGGAGTTGTAGTTCCAGGATTGGTGCCTCACGTCCCAGGCATGAAACCTCCCAGGGAATCCCACGACCCGAGACCTCTCCTCCCTCCACACACTGCATCAGAGGAGAGAAAATGTTTGGGTTTTTTTATTAGTTTGTTTTTCTAGAGACACGTATGTATGAGCTGTTCAAAACGTGGATTTTAATCAGAATAATTCAAAAGCTGCTGCCCTTAGCACCAGTGGGCTTAATGGGTAGATGATGAATTCAAAAGCTGTATGTTAAAGTCATACTGTTTTGTTTTGTTAAATGTCAAAAGAAAATGTAACGGGTGAAACTTATCCTTATTAGATTATATTAGGGAGTAAAGACTTTTGAAGGATCCGTACGTATCTGTAATGTGTATAACTCACTGATGGGTAAACAAAAATAGTCATACAATTAATAATAGCCATCCCAGAGCAGCCTTAGGCAATGTTTTTGGTTTAACTTGTAGTCATGAAAAAAATGTTTAAAAAAAACTTTCTCTTGTCTCTACTTGTGCTTTTTCTTCTTCTTTTTTTTTCTTTGCTTCTTTATTGTCATTTTCTTCCCTACCGGAAGCCAAAGACTATCTCATCGTGCCGAAGGTGGGCGTCGTCATCAATACTGAGGATTGCCTCCGTCTGGATGGCTTCGTACGGCAGGAAGCGGTTGTTGAGGCTGTTCTTTGACGTCTTCACAACCTGGACACACCAACAACATGGGGTCAGGGGTCATGCTTTATGTTTTACTCACTTACAAATCTTTATGAGACACTCTGAGCCTCACACTCAAAAATGTTACTTATAATTTGTCAAATAACTCAGACCTACATAATTTGTCAAATAATTCAGACTTACATAATTTGTCAAAAAACTCAGACCTACATAATTTGTCAAATAATTCAGACTTACATAATTTGTCAAATAATTCAGACTTACACAATTTGTCAAATAATTCAGACTTACATAATTTGTCAAATAACTCAGACTTACATAATTTGTCAAATAACTACACTTGAAGACAAATAGTTTAGAAATGCTTTGAAATTCTCGCGAACATGGTTACGAGTAACTGATTGATATGAATAATATAATACATCATTTGAAAGCATGATAAGTAATTTAGCTCAGAATGTCTCAAAAATGACGAATCACATAGTATCTCTGTCATCCTAGTTGTGAAAGAAATGTTCTGGTCAATGATTAGACACAATAATGTCCTAGTTAAATTTTGTTGACACAGGCCTTTTCTTTCCTTTTCAAGTTATCATATTTATTTGAAATGCTGAAAAACTAGAATTTACGAATTGACGGAAAATTTTTGTTCAGAACCTTCATGACAAACAAGATTCTGGCACAGCCTCATAATATTCAAACTAAAGTTTGGCAAATTAAAAAACTCTCAATTGCAGTGCTCTCAAAAATCTGTGATAATGTTCACAATAATAAAATACAGGAAAGCTTCGGTTAAAAACAATGATAGTTAAATAACTGGACAAGAAAAAAACATCTTAGGCGTAGAATCTAGTTAGCTATCAGTTTTGTGATTGATAACCTATTTCTTTGGCAAGACTTACACTTATAAGCTGAGAAATGAAAAAAATTCTCCAACCAAACCAAAAACTGCATTAAAATCGAGCAAATCAATTTCCAAATGATTTTTAACAGTATTCAGAGGTAGTCTTGCGCCTGCTAACATTGTAATCAAAGGCTGCATATTTCAATGAATGCCCCCCCCCCCTCCCTTTTTTTTCTCCCAAAAATTTCGAACATGTTTTATGTTATATAATCTGAAACGGTATCTTTTCAGTTCAGACTTTACACATCATTTGCCTTTCATAAATCCATGAAACACCAAATATTAGAGGCAGTCAGTATATATCATAATAGTTCATAAAGAGTCGATTTTAAATCTTTAAAAATATTCAACACTTGGAGAATTTCTCATTTTATCATCTACTGACAACCTTGACCCTTACCACGACAGGTACTCCAATTTCTGGCCACCTGAGGTCAGCCGATGGCGGCAACTGATTGTTCCATACAACCACAACCTTGTTCAGGAACGGCAGGCCCTTGAAGCGTTGCAGGGCTTGAATCAGCACCACCTCTCTGTCATACGTCAGCATCACGACTAGAAAGAAAATAGGAGCCATTGCATTAAAGATGACAAGTTCGAGACTGCGACTGCAGACCATATAAATATAATATGTAAGCGGACCATGTCAATGACAAACAACAACTCTAGAACATAAAAAGTAATGAAACACCTTTGAAGATTACACTTGCCCAAAGTACACGTTGATGAACCATATATCTAAAGTAATGAACATCACGACAGTAAAACATAAATGGACCATGTTAATAACAAAAGCAACTGAGGAGTAAATTGTTGCTGAACAACATTAATCCTAAACAGCATCACGACTCTGGATAGTACATGAACCAAATGAATGAAAGGTTATAATTAAGTATGCATTGTACAGGCAGCTCATCAACCTAAAATGACAAACAGTATCACATCTGAGACATAATTAATACCGCATACAAGTCGCAAATGTTTTCCACCACAAACTGTACGCATGTGAATGATCAACACTAGTGACTGCAAACTTCATATCTTTGGCAAGCCAATAAGCCGTGAACAAATAAAGTGAAAAGTAAAGTTCCTTCTAGGACTAAAGAGCCAGAGCTTACCCCGGCTTCAGTAGCATGAAGCGAAACAGATGATTTTCCCATCAACTCTTAGACAGGACGCAAGAATGTGTAGGTTTACTTCCACAGCAGATTATGACCCTGGTACCCAATTTGCAACTGAGAGTACAAATAGTGTATAGTCTCTCTCAAAAGGACACAACACAGTCACCATCTGGCTTTGAACTCAGAACCCTGGGATTTGTAGTCAAACATTATGACCATCAGGCCATTGCACCACCATGAACAAACATGCAACAAACATGCCAACCCCATTCGAGGCTTGGTGTAATCACAAGCTGAACTCGCAGTAAAATGAGGACCCAAAAGAGTAATTTACCGTGTACAAGGATAACGCCAGAGAACAAAGAACGAAACAGCAATGAGATTTTAAAGGATATATAGATCTTGCGTCCTCGCCATAATTTGGCTATAACTGCTCGTAAACCGTAATTTCTTTCGGCTCCCCGTAATTCCTTATGGTGAACCTGTAAAGTTGGCATGTCTAATGCAATCTCAAAATGACTACAACAACAATAACAACAGCAACATCACTAGTCACAGACAGACTGACAAACTCACTAGTGAACTGTTCCCGAGGCAGGTTGCCTCCCAAGGCCTTGCTGAAGTCCACACCATCACCACCAGCACCGTGTGCCACAGGACGAAACCCGTAGTTGGAGCCTGAAGGACAAAAATCACCAGCTAGTAAAGTGGCAGTGAAAACGGGAAGGAAAAAAAATGGATTAAGTTAAAAGCAGTGGTCCCAGTGAACAATTTCTCAAATCCACTGAAAACAGTCGGCAACTACCTCAATCATGACAATGTTTTAGCACAAAATAGTTGTATGGTATGGAGTGCACCGATGTATAATAAACATTGTTTATAGGTATTTCTATTTATGCTGATCATCAGATCCACGGATTTCCGCGGATCCACGGAAGTCTGAGAGCCCTGTAAAAGGGAAATTAGGATTAGAAGAGAACTTCAAGTTCTCTGACAGTGATGGCCGGTGAGGTGATCATGAAGTAGTAGAGATCTAGAGGAAAGAAGGGGAGTGTGTGCGTGTGTGTAAGGGGGGGGGGGGGGGGGATAAGGGTAGGAAAAAAACATAAAAAGGGAAAATAGGGCAGATTCCAAACATCTTTTGGTGAGCTCCCAAAAATGACAAATTTTTATCTTTGTCACACATACACCAAAGAAAGGTAATTTTGTGCTGCATTCAAAAGTAGAAAAATCAGATGCAAGAGATCATTCACTCAAAAAGAATATGTGATTGAAAGATAATGATTAATTCCAAGCATTTTACCCACCTCATACTTTACAGAAATCACCAGGTAGCATCACCAGACAGGCACTGCAGTGGAACCCCCAAGGAACCCAAAAACAGGGAAGGCCAAGGG
>JBDFRD010236383.1:0-22106 GCA_039654405.1 Bullina lineata
AAAAAAAAGGAAATTGAAATAAATTGCACATAATGATGTTAAAACGATAACATTTCATCAACATGTAAAGAAGTTTAGTGACAAGCACTAATTCATTCATTCAACGCCCGTGGTTCCTCCTGGGATATAGGCCGCCAACAAGAGCTCTCCGGGCATCCCGATCCCGAGCCAGTACTTCCAGCTGTCTCCAGGTTGGCCCATCCGCTTGGTGACTGTCTCCAAATCCCGACGCCAAGTATTTCTCGGCCGGTCTCTTTTTCTTTTGCTATGAGGGTTCCACTAGTTCCAGGTAAGGGACTGTCGTGTAATGCTAGGTGCAGGTTTTCGGAGAGTATGGATAATCCATCGCCATCGCCTTTGAAGGATTTCTATTTCTGCAGGCTGGTGTTTGGTTCGTTGTCACAGTTCTTGGTGTAGTGAGGCCAGCGTATCCGAAGAGACAAACACTGACCCATAAAAAAAAAAAAAGAAAGTATGAAATCAAGACTTACCAGTACTTATAGCAACTGGTAACGTCGTGCATAATTACCGTTCAATCCCTTTCACAAACGTAACACACACACACACATACACACACACACACACACACACACACACACACGAAATACATCCGCGAAACGGGAGGAGTACGTACGGCCGAAAAATGGGTTTTGATGCAACAATGAAGTCCCTTATAAAATGGTTAGAAGAGAAGGCAAGGATTGAGAAGCAGAAGCAGAGATGCGGTAATAAAAAGAGATAGATGGGGATAGAGAGAGGAGGAAGGCGAAAGAGATACACGTTTTTTTTGCAGCAACGCTGTTGTGACTTCAGCAGGGCCGTGGAATCTGCCGTCATTTCTCAGCTGATGCATGGCCGTCACAGCCATATCGAACAGGACTGGTTGACGATTTAGACGGGAGTGCGAACAGTTAGGATGAACAGTGAATGCCCCATTCTCGATTCGTTGCGCCTCTGATACGCTCAGGGTTAGAACAGAAATGAAGCACTAATAACTGTGCAGTGAGTACCGTGTAATATTTCAAAAGAATGTTATGGGCTACTGTCAAATTCCCCTCACTTGTTGACGAAGATATGACGTTCTAGAACGCCATGTTCCTGAGAAGAACATTATTTATAATACAAATGTACGGTTTTTTTTTACAGATGATTCAGATGTTCTTGGTGTGGTGTGCTTTGGGCATGTTCATTAAAATGAAAAATGACGTCCTTCAAAAACCATTTAATTTAATGTTCTACATCACAGATAGCGCAGTTTCGAATACTTTTAGTTGAAATTTGCTATGCGATTTGGCATTTTTGTTATAATTGAAAGGGGTTGATGGACAAAGCCAATGTGCTAGAGGTTCAAAAGATAAGTTGTATAACCCCTAACACATTAATAACGTCCATTGACTCCTTTCTTTTCCACCCTCATAATTTGAACATAAATGTATGTTCTTTTAAAAAATATTTTTTCTGTTATAGTTTCAGTGTTCTGCGCATAGCAGAATGGCGAGAGCACTGGACTCCTCCTCCGTACAAATCTAACGGTTGTCGTTTTCCTCTTCTCTTCCAGGTGATAATTGGGTACCGTACTTACATATTCTATCGGGGAAGTTAAGCTACGACAAACTAAAGTTTTCTGTGTTGGAGAGGGTAATATTTAAAATCATTCGTTCCGCGTTGGACAGTTGAAACCGGGATAAGCATCGGCTTTATACGTCTTGATTGAGGGAACTTAAGTCTGATTTCAGTCAGAAGTTTTCCCCTTTCAGATGACTGAACAATTAGAGCGTCGAACTTAGAGCATTATGTCCGGGATTCGAATCCAGACGGCGATCGTTTTGTATACGTGTGCATTAATTATTTTTCCTCAGTTGACCAGTCCATCAAAATGATAGATCTACCCAGTTATAGACAGAGAAAGGTCTTGTTAGTGTGCAGCACCCATAAAAAGGGCAGCTCTGCTTTACAGTACTATGAAAACTTCCTGGGGATTGAGGATGAATTATAAACGGTTTGACCTGCCGGCAGACACTGATATGAAATAAATAATATGTGAAGTAGAAATGCGGACTTTTAACTTAACTTTATGTTTTGAACACCAAGCAACTTTATTTAGAAAGTTTTCAGAAAACGAGCCCAAAATAACATTATTATTATTATTATCATCATTGTTGTACAGTATCATTCTAATTAATTCCATATTGTATATCGCACTTCTGTCAAGAGATTGAATCTTTTCGGCCTCTCATTCCGTTTTGGATGGACAGTTCTAATGTTAAAAAAAAAAAAAAGAAAAAGAAGAAGAAGAGGCACTGGCAGTGAAAATAGGGGCTGTTGCATTCTTTTAATATTACTTTTCTTGTGCATGTATTTCCACTGGATATGTATTACTTGAAATCGAAGCCCACTGGTAAATCAATTGAAAATTAAAGAATGCATTATCAGATTTAAAATTACATACTTATTCACACACAATAAAGGCCACATGACTGAGCATAGAAAAATAATGAGGGTGTACAGACAGTTCACTCCCCCTTCCAGTAAAATTAATTATTTTACCTTTTGTACGAAAGTGAAAGGGCATTGATCAGTTAAACATGGCCATATATGATTTTCATATATACATTTTGTCAAACAGGAAGTATTTAATCATACTTTTTATGGTTCAATGTAATTAATTCAATATCTACCACACCACTTATCCCCCAAGTGTTATGCCAATCGAGATATTCTTAACTTACAAGCAGACAAATCTATCACCAATAATTCTTTAAAAATCAAAACTACACTCAATTATTTTTTCAGGTGATGATGGAATTGACTGTGCACAGCTCATATAACCACTGACGCAAGTACGACTTTTTTTTAATGCTCTGTTAAGATGTACATCAACTTTCAATTGCAAAGGCCAGTGATACATTGTTTTGTTGTTCTTTTTCATGGATCCATTTTATTTTTCCAAAACTTTCTCCAATTTCTTGAAGAGCTCTTCATAGAATGTTTGAAAATTCCAATCTATTTTGAGAGATTGCTTTAAATTTTAAAAACCAGTATATTGTTTATAAAAGGCAAGTGCAATTAAAGATTGACTTACTGCCTTAATCCTCTTTGCTCCTTGAGGAGCATAGGGCCGCAATAAAAAATTACAATGTGTTTATTATCTATTGAAATATATTGCCATTCTACTACATACATGTATTGACCTGCAATAAAAATAAAAAAAAGTATTGTACTCACAACTCAGTGCATGCAATATTGATTACTCAAAAGAGGACTTTGCCTGCTCTCATTTACTTCTATCAAGTAGATAGAATAAAGTCAATCAATCTGAACTAAAAACAGCTGCAATTTTAAAGAGTATTGTGTTGTTTTGACACTTTCTTTTAGAGTGTAGGCATTACACAAACTTTGGCTTTTCTTCTCAGAGAAAGGTAACAGTGAAATCTCCGTCAAGAAAGCTCAACTTTGGTTCTACTTTCTTGGTCAAATGTTTTATTCACTCAAACATACAAGTATATTTTAAATTACCTTTACAAATGGACACAATAAATTCTCAATGCATTCAAATTTCATTTTATTACAGAATCGATTTGTTTGGCACGGAAAAAGGAACATTTTAAGTGCTAAATGTTCATTCTTCAATACCCAAGTATTTAAGTTGTGTTCTTTTCTGTTTTTCTCATATGTCACGCTTTTCTTTTTATCTTTTAATTGTACAAATAACATCAATACATAGTGCTATCCATTTTCATGAAAAAATTATTCACAAGTGAATGAAAACACAAAAAGTATAGCTTAAAATAAAGCTCTTTCACTACTGTTCTCCATTATATGGTCTTTGGCCTTTCTCTTTTGTGTACAGTAGGCCTATGTCTTTTTACGTCCAGGAGACGCTACCTGGTCTTTACTTTTTCCCCGTCCTGACAAGTTTATGCCCGTAAATTTCCCTTTCATTTGTTATTGCTACTGCACCATAAATTCCTTTACACTTTTTTTTATTATAAATTGTCATCAATCCAATAATGAGACAGAGCCATGATGTGATCATTTGCAAAATATGTGCATCTCTAACTTTTCAGGCCCTCACACTATCATGACTACACTTTCACCTCATGGAAAATGGCAACAAAATCAAATTCACAGTAATTTAACACTTAATACATGTGTTCTCTTCCCACTATTCTATACAAAAAGAATAAACTGAAAAATACTAATTCAAGTATAAATACTTGTACAATGTATACACATAGGGCTCCACTGACACGATCACTTCAAAAAAAAAACATTCCGAGTTTCTCATAAATCCCATCCACATCTATTATCACAAATGAATTAGAGAATTAAGATGATACTTAATGCAAAGGCAAAGCTCACATATTAGTATTAACAGCATCAATGTGCAGAATAATCACTAAGACAGGGCAGAAGTTTAATGAGAACATGGAAACAAATGGTCCAAGAGTTAAAAAGAAATAACATCCGAAACTGTTTACGCTTAAGGCAGCTAAGTTATGAAGTTACCCCTTCATCAGCTCATTAAAAAGATCATCTTGAATTCAAATGTATCTGATTACACAAACATACTTTACATATTAAATTACATCAATTATTTACAACCATTTCCCAAAATTCTGCATCGTGTTAGTCAGTCACTTTAATATCTTCGCAATTTACATTACATAATACTTATACAAACATGTCATTACAACAATTCAAAACAAACCAAAGCCAAAATATTTCACATTTTAAAATAAAATATCTATTCTTATCTTAACAATGACACGACTGTCAAAGAACAGGTGGAAACTGAATACAAGGCTGAGGGATTGTTTATTTCACCGCTTCTGAACAGGCTGGTCTTCATCACTAATGACCAGGATGAAATATTTTTAAAAAATTGTCAGTCATCAGAGAAGTAAAGACTGACAAGCCTTTAGGCTAGACTGAACGGCTCTGTTAATAAACTCATGTGAACAGCCTTGGACCAAATAATGTCCTTATCTGATGACAAACAAATAAATTAAGAGAAAAAAAGACTCTTCATCACAGGGAACTGAAATTAAAGTTATCAAATGAAGAAATAACATCATTACAAAGCAGAGAGGAGTGGGGGAATGGGTAACCTGAGAGAACAAGGCAAAAAATATATCATGCCCTTGAAAGACAATGAACCCGAAGGAAAGTGTATCTCCTGTGTAATGGGGAAAGGGGAAGGCAAGGGACGATGGAACTGAATAAATGCGATAATCGTTTTAATTCCCCTTCCTCACTGAAAAAAAGCCACTGCTCATAACGTGCCATCAGTTTCACTTGGAAAACAAATTAATTGGAAAATAAATATCTGCCTCCTCACAAAAAAGATCTGTATACTTAAAAATAACGAATACTACAAGATCACGAATACAACTCTGGTTATTTCTACTTGGAACACTCAACTCACTATGACTTATATTGTCATCCAAATATACTTAGACTTTCCTCCCCCAAAATAAACCACTTTTCCTTTCAAACACCTTTTTGTGTTTTTCTACTCCTTAACGTTCCTCGATTAGATGTAGATTTACTATAAAATAGCAGAAAAATTAAATGCCATCCCTCCACTCACAACCATACACAGATTTCTCTTTTCAATTGCAGTTAATGGAAACTCAATGTGAGCAATCCATTCAAAACAATTCTTTGCCCATTCAGACAACACATTGCATGTTCATACTTTTCTGATCAATATATAATCAAAAAACTTTTGGTCAAGTCAACATGATATAAATGTAACCCAGTCTACGGATGATTTATCTGCATTTTATAATAACACAGTTCTTGCATTACTGACCATACATGTACAAGTTGTATGTACAAAAATTGCTCTTAAACAGGTGAATAATTATATTATACTCACTCTATAGATTTTCTTGATGAACTGCAGTGTTCATTTTAATTTGAAAATGTTGAAGCCCACATTAATAAAACACCAGTTTGCATTTTTTGAAAAAAAAGTTTACTGCAACCAATCTTTCATTAAAGATTCTTTATGGTTAACTCAAAACAGTATTTCTTTACCATAGTGAAAATCCAAGTACTTTTAAAACATTCATCAACAATTTTTTATTCTTCAAATAAAAGCACTGATTAAAAGTACATCAGCTTCCACATAAAACCTGCTGCATCAACATTCTTGCAATGTAATTTCAAAACTTGTTATTTTTGCTTCTCACAAAGACTTTTAATCATTTGCATAAATTCTCCTTTAATTTTTTCCGTTATTCTTCCACCTAAAGCAGTATGAAACACAGGATCACTGTATAAAATTATGACTATTAAAAAAAAAGGATAATTATTAAAATTGTGGAAATTATGTACAAATTTGACAATTCTTTAACCATGATGAGGTGTCCCAATTTGGCTACATCCTCACTTGAATATGTGAATGCAGGTACCTCGCATACCACCTCTTTACAATATGACAGATCAATTTCCTTTACTGAAAGTCTGAGTGATGCTTATTAATTAACAAATTAACAAAATGGATGTATGAGAGTTACATTTATAAGTTTATCTCTGATATCTTTTTCATTAGCGAAGTCTTAATTGAAGATTATCTGTACAAGAAAAATGGACCTGCAAAATCTAAAGTTAACCAGGTTTCCTGATAGATAACTTTTGATACCACTGTTATATTCTTGCATATTCTTGTACAACAATTCATACTCGGGTGAATATAAAGTTGAAAAAGATAATCTCTGTAATAATCATTTATGTCAGCTAAGAAAAAAAAAGTCTTCTTGGTATCACAAACTTCACCCAGTTGTGATCATCATAGTTCTTTCTTTATCATCTTACAAAATGCTGGATTTAAAAGGCACATTTAATCAAAGAGGCCTGGAAAATTTGTCTCTTTGATGCCTTTCACTCGAACCCGTTTGCTGCCACTGCCCATACGAGTTCTGCGATGTGAACAGGCTGTCTCCACCTATTGAAATCGGGAAAATGGAAATAGACATGAAAAATGTCACAAAGCTCACAGCAAAACACATTCAGACATTCTCAAAAACTTTCTACCTGTTCCAGAGGTTTGATATGAACAGTAAAATTACGAGCTAATAAGCACAACACTTTCTTGACATATTTCAGTATTGTGACATCATCTTTCTTGGGAACCATTAACAAATTATGCTAAAGAACCAATAAACTGTCCATACTTTAATCTCATATAATTACTGCAACAAGTAACTTGTCTGAATATACTCAAATAGAATTTAAACTGATTCCATCAAATTTTGACAAATTTCATCAAGTACTTTAAACTGTGATAAAATAATTTTTGAAAGCTTATAATTTTTTTTACCTTTTCTTCCTGATCATCAACATTCATGTCTGAATAATACCACTGTCCCAAAGTTCCATCCCACTGTAATAGAATGAAACAATATAAAAAAGATTATCTTTAATACGAGACAAGTAAGAAGCAATTCAACAAACATGTAAAGCTTACCCCCAAATCCCAATAAACAAATGAATAATATATAATAACAACTTTTATTTACAGTTTTACAGAAGTCCTCCTCCTTATCTCGGTCTTCATAACCTTCCTATTTATCCTTCTTTGTAGTGGTTGAATATACTAAACAGACTACATAATCTACAGATACGTTCACTTATTTTTAGATAGATACCATTACTATTGCTCTAAAAAAATGGCCATTTTTTTCTGTCTCATAATCATAGTATGTCACATATGAGGGGGCAGAATACTACTTTCTGATGTTTTTGAACAAGCAAATCATAAGGTAGCGTTGGTCAAGGATAATATAATTCAGAAGAGTTTTTAACTTAATATCCAAAACACTGATTGGTTGCTTGGTCCTTAGGCATTAAAACAATTCAACTTTAAAGTCTATTTAATATTTTGAAATGCACACACACACCATTTAGTAAATAAAAAACAACGACTCACCGAGGTGGAGATAATAGTATTTTTGTATGGGTGCCAAGAGACATCTCTCACGCATGAACTATGACCTTCTAATCTGCGGACCACATGGCCTGTTAATAAGTCAAAAACTGTGGAGAAATTGAAAAAAACATAGTAAAAATAGGAAATTCATTTCAAAATCACGATATAATTTCATTCTGTGACTCTGTGAGTCATTTCAAAAATGCAGTCTGGTTAAAAGTAAACAATGCTTTATTTGAAATCTAGAAAGTGGAAGATCAATTAGGCATTGACAAAGATACTACTGAAACATTCAAAAAGAAAAAGTGTCAAAATGGAATTAAAATTCAACAACTTTATATACTTTCCCATTAAGGGAAAATAATTTTAACCCCCCCCCCCCCCAAAAAAAAAAACAAAAACAAAACAAAAACAACAACCCAAACAAAACCGAACAGCATTGGTACACAGACAAATGTCTTAAATTTATCGTTTGAAATATCTGTTCTAAATTTTAAAAATTCATAGGAAAAACGTTTATTGCCAGGTAAACTGGTAGTCATCTTTGTATCTTTTACTTTTCTGTTTCCACAGATTAAAATTCTTTACTATCACCAAAATATGAAATTCAATCTGTTTCCAAACTCTATAATATCATTCCATAATCCAGATTCACTTCATCATTATATTTAAGTCTTTGAATCATCTGATAGGTACGCACCAAACAAGCTACCAGATGCACAGCCGGTATAGATGTATCTCTGCCCCGTGGTAAATTCAGGTGAAAATTTGCATCTAATCAGAGTATGAAGAATGCAAGGACCGCTGTACGTCATAATTGAAGAGTCTCCCTTTAGCTCTTTCCTTCTTGCAACTAAAAAATTAGAGAAATTACAATAGTAACAATGTAAAAGGTTGCAGAAACTTTTCTTTATAAAAAAAAAGGAGACTTTACAAGTCATTAAAAAAGTTTAATTAACAATCACCATAAACTCAAACAGAAAATAATGCACTCATATTAATTTAATGGGAACACTTAATAAATCCATGCAACTTTTTTTTTCCTGGGATTACTGAGGTGAGTAAGTTATCAGCAAGTGAAAGCATAGCACTTTCAGATGAACAGAATATGGAAATCAGCACACCTTTTTTAGGAACTTGCTGCCACCTGTAGTCCCATCGTTGTGCCGACACAACTTTTTTGGTTTCCTGGAAGGTTAAAAAGTATGGATCAAAAACTTAATGCATATTTATATATACGTCTACCACCCCTCTCTTCAATCTTTAACATAGAGTGGCACCCTGATGACACATCCACTCTATGGACCAAGCTGATAGGACTTTGAATAATCAAATTATCAAGATAAGACCCAGGGGTCTTTGATTTCTTACAATACAGAATATGAATCCATATCTTTTAAGATTTCTTACCTCTATACCTCTTTCGCTGGCAAATTTCCTCACATCCCATAATTTTAGAGTTTGATCTTTTGAATTTGAAATGAAGTATCTGGAATCACCCTGTATGTGAAAGAGTCAAGATGTAATGAATCAAGCCAAAACAAGACTACATTTTTTAAAACTGAATAGTTCCTAATAAAAATGTGCCTGAAGCTAGCAACAGTTTACACAGAGCAGGCACATGAACATTTCAGAAATTACTGACAATATGTTGAGCACAAATTAAGATTAACAATTTATGTTAATTGGTACTGTGTATTTTATATTCCACTATGCTGCTTTTAACAGCTGTTGAATATTTACTCAAAGTACTGATAATATCAAAAAATTAAAAACTTCTTAACACAAATTTCTACACACTAAATTATGTACCTTGGAATCAATGTATGTTATACCATCACAGTGACCTGACATGGTGCCCACTGGCAGAGGATGTTGCTCATTCAGTGTCCTACGATCCCACACCTACAAGACAGACAAACAAATCCACATAGAAATTGTTAAGAAACTACAGACTAAAAAAATCTTCCTTAAAAAGATTTTAGGAAGATGATATGAGATATATGTTTATACAACTATTAAAATTGTAAGCTCTGCTAACCTCAAATCAAAGTTTTTACATGGAACATTCATAGAGTTTGAAGAACAGCTCTTTACCTTACATAATCCGTCATCACCTCCACTGTACAAAATCTGTGGGCTGCCATCAGCAAACTTTACAGTGTTGACATCATCATCATGGGCTTTTATCTGGAGGTCAAATTTATGAAACATTGAAACAATATACCTGTGAAAAATAAGAACAATTAATATGAACAATGTTACTGAGCCTTGCTGAGCTGAAGCAGGCCACTTGTCTTTCAGAAACAAATATTTAAAAAAAAAAGGGAATTTAAAAAATATGAGCTCATAGCTACAATAATTACCTGGGAACTCTTTCTTTCTTCTTTTTTTTTTTTTAAGATTCTTTTCCTTCTACTTTAAAAATCTAAATTACATTTCTCTCTTGACATACATTGCGAAGGAATTCTTATCTTACAAGCATCATTCAGGTTACATTTTTATCATGTTTTTTTGGTCTTCCTTATTAAAATTGAAAGCAGTTTAAAAGAGAATTTTCAAAAAAAAAAGGTCACCTTGAGCGTCCTCTTGTTTGCATGTCTGTCATATACATACAAGTGTCCATCATTTGCCCTGTATGAAAATTTAAAGAAATAAATAATAATTACACAGACATAAAGGCAAAAGATATTCGATAATAACAATTTGAGAACTTCGTCTCAGTGTGCTTAGTAAAAACCCACAAACATCAATTTTTGCACAGTTTACACTTATCTATAACAGTGTGGCAGTACAATGCTTCAGTGATCAGTGGAAAGCAACCAAAGTCTAACGAAGGCTGGGATAAGGGAAAAGTAGACTAGTAATCAATGACACTAATTCTGATCACAAGAAGTCTCAATCTTTTTTCTTTTGTATCTAACCTTCTAAAATTGTTATCCTTTTTAGGTCTTTTTAGACAGTTCTCTTTTTCTTCACTGTCATTCGATTGGCTGTCTCCAATGTTAATTTCATGAAAGTAAAGAAAAACTACAAAATTTAATATTGTAATAGTGTTAAGTCAATAATACATGTACTTTTGACTTTTACCTATTACAAAAATGTAAAATTGCATGCAAGGTGTTATCTTCCATAACCCTGAGTTTGAGGTTTCTGGCAATATTAATACAAATCTGTGATGAACAAATCTCATTTTCCAGCACTCACCCCCCTAAGATTTCTTTATTGTCTGAAGAGAAAACCAAAGAAAAGATGCAGAAGCTATGGTCTCCAGGGTGTAGATGAAGAGCCTCGTGCACTTCATGATCCCCATATATGTTACACAAGTGAACTGAAATGGGAAAGACCAAAAACAATAGTCATCAATATACTTGTTTTCTTTTAGACTACATTAATCAGGTACAGTAGTAAGTTTCTTTTAAGGCCTACAAAGAAAAAAGAGCAACATTTTATTCCACATTCAGTAGCATGAAGCACAACAGATGACACTCGATCTCCTCCTCGACAAGATTATTGCCATTAATAGGTTTACTATAAGCAGTACCCACTTTGCACCATACTGGAAAGAAGAAAAAACGTGTCAAGTGTAATTTTCAAGAACACAATGCTGGTACCGACAAAGATAGGATTCACTCCGACAGCCGAACCGCTTGGTCACAATACACTAAGTATAGTCATAAGACTTGTTTCTATCTTTATTTCCAGGCACTTGCAGAAGCACTTAGCAATGCAAATAATACCTATGAAATAGGTAAAAAGTAAACTTATATGAATAAACTGCCCATAAACATAATATATGTTGAGAGAAAAAGCAAAACTTAAACAGTCATACAGCAATGATAAATAATTAGAAATAATAACTTTTTTTTACAGATTACTCCATAAACACTTATCCTGAGTCCCCTCTTCAAAAAAAAAATTGTCTTCATAAAAAAAAAATTAGTAACCTTGTAGCAGTGTTTAAATAAAATGAAAAAAGAAATAAAGAATGAAAGCTTACTGCAATCTGACCAGCTTGAATATGCAGCAAAACGACCATCTGGACTGAAAGGAGAAAAGGAAAAAGATGACAGTGACTTGACTTTTACATAGTTCACTCCCTACCTTTGTTTCTTTTCCCTGTCCATATAAAGTTTGGCATTCCATGAATTTTATTACACTTTATAACATAAGGTTGTGGAATAAAATACTCCTTCCATACAATATGAAAAGAGAAGCAGTCACTGGTAAATTACCTATACAATCTGAAAGCTTGAGAATGCTCTGAATGTACTACAAAGAAGTAGGCTTATGACAATTATCACATCTTAGAATTTATAAACTTTTGCTTTATTTTTAACATGTTTCAGGAAGGAAAAGAATGTTTTTTTTGTTTTTTTTTATTAAATCCTTCTGTAAAATTAAAAAAAAATACATGGACATATAATACTTTTAACTAAGAAATAATACATAGCAGTGAACCTATTACCATTATATAATTACCTAAACGCAGTGTCCAAAACACTCCAGCCCACATCCCTGGCTCGGATACACTTCATCAGTTCAAAATCTTCGTCTGCAGTACTGTATACCCTTATATTCTGATCTAAAAATATGGAACAAAAAAAGAAAGTTTCAGAAAGTAATTTACAAATAATGTAGGCATTTATAAATAATTGTTTGGATAAAAGATTTATGAAGCACAACAACAATACAACTAAAGCAATTCATATCTTATAAATAGCACAGCAAGCTCTCATGCTATTTATGCTCTTATATCTGAATTCGTGTTATGTGTGTTGTCCACAGGCGACATTAAAAATTGATACCAAACAACAACTGTGGATAAGCTATGGCCAAATTCTTTTCTACTTACTTTGGGAGACTCTGCTCCTTTACCACTTTTTAGACAATCAAAATTAAGTAATTTTTTCATAAAACCAAATTATAGTTTTCAAGCAATTGCAGTGAATAGTCCAGATTAAACACAAAAATAGACTAAATTGAAAACGAAATGACAAACATTTATTTTAATTTTAGGAATAAAATACTTCATACAACTCTCAGACATTCATATTTTTAAAGACCTTTTGAAAAGAAAATAAATTCCATGCTCGTAAACTTTATTACTACATGAGTCAAAGCAATAAAAATCTCTATACTATTCCTATTTTAAGTTTAGTAACCTTGACAAGCTGATAGGAAAACATTTCCGTCTTGTGAGTATGTTCCACAAAATGCCTTATGATGATATGATGCCAGCTTCTTCATTTTACTCGGCAAGTAACTGAAAAGGAGAAACAAGCATTGTATTCACAATTAATCATTATTAAAAAACAACCTCCTTGATATAAAAGTATTTACTTTATCACTTTTTGCGCAGATAACAAAATTAAACTTTGAACAGTACAGTTACAAAACTTTCTCAAGTAAAGCCAAATTATATATGATATTAAATAATCATAATGTTTGAAGCGTATGTTCAATCACCAGCACATTTGTGGTTAGAAAAACATGAACAACAGAAAAATTACTCCCTTAATAGTGTAATTACATGCTTTTAACTTACTTGGAATTCAGTACAACCTTATCACCATTAGAGAACTGTTGCTGTCGATTCATTCCAAGTTCCCTCTGAAATATAACAAAGACTTAGCACAACCTTATAAATCTGATAATATAATTAATATAATAATCATGTCTTTTTTATTTCTTTTGTTCTTTTATTATTTTTAAATTCTGATATAATGTACCTGAGATTAATGTACATGTCTATATCAGTCTTTATTTAAATTCTGAGTCATGGACAGTGTCATGTAAGAGTGTCCTGAATAGCATAGAATATAAAGACAGGATTGATTTTTAAATGACATAAAAAAATATACCTTTAACACCATATTCGGAATATTTGGTTTTAAGTTGAAAGTCCATTGCCTGTCAGACCATCTCCCTGATGACTGCATAACTGAACTGTATATATCACTCTCCTGTGAAACACATGGCTATGATTGTATCTCTTTCATAAAATAAAAAGAGACAAACAAAAAACACTAAATATAAAACAAAAAAGAATAGATCTCGACCATCATCTTTCATTGCAACAAGCGTCTTGTAAAAACAAAGGCTTGCTCTGCTCATCTATTCAAGCAGATTAATTATATAAGTTGTAAGTTTACTTCCCCAACAGAATATGCCGGTACCCAATTCGCTCCTGGGTGGGGAGAGGAAAAATGGTGTAAAGTATCTTTCCCAAGGCACAACATGGCCACCTCCCAGATTCGAACCCTGGACCCTTGGATTAGGAGTCCAACGCTCTAACCACTCAGCTACCGCGCCACACAGATTAATCATATGGTGACACTTTAATAAAACCTCCCTGGTGCCTGTATGATCACTTCTTTTAGTAAAATGCTTCTTTTCTGTCATTATGTCATCACAGGTGAACATGAAATGCATGACACCTATCTTACCACTGTCAAAAGTATAATTTCTTGTTACATTTTTACAATTTTTCTACCACCTTTCACACATTGTACAAATATTGAAACTCATATTTATGACGTCAAACATTAACTTCCTTTTAAAAAAAAAAAACAAACTGTCAGTGAAACCTCAAAAGAATGTCTAATATCTAATCATGCAAAAATGGATTCTTTCTCTCATTAAGATGAAAAGCACTACCAATAATAAACATATGTTTTTCAAAATAAAAATTGAAGTTGAAGCACAAGTAAAACAAAACATAAAAAGAATACATGAGAAGTGAGGAAAATGTCCCTCGTTATGTTCTCACAGTCAGCTGCTGATTAAATTTCTCTGGTACAAATTAAATGGATGAATTAATCAAACAATTACACAACAACTGACCTTTAGTTTCTTTATGTCTGGTATTGGATCTACTGGGGGAAAAAAAAGAAAAAGGAAGAAGAAGTAATATCAACTCTATGTATTACAAGTCTTACACAAATCTTAGGTGATAAGGTGCATTTTCCCTAAATCAAAGAGCAAAAATATGGATCTTTAAAAAAAAATACAGGGAGGGAGCACATTACTGAGACATATTATATATGTGGAAAAAGGAGAGCAGAAAAGCAGAAAGTTCCATTTGGGGACTGGAGCTGGGGTATTAACTGAAAGAGGTATAAGAGGAGATAGAAGAAAGGGAAAGAGGGGCTGTACAATTTATAAAAATATATTTTGAAAATGCTTTTTCACATTGCTTACACATGGCTGGTTTTGGAGGGGTCATGTCATCACTGTCAAATGTTGGATCACTGTCATCTGAATCTTCATTATTGGAACTGATGAATCGAATTTGGCCACTGCAAAAAATTATACGTACATCGTTGCTTCAATAAAAAAAAACTATCATAAAAGACTATATTTTCAATGCATAAATCCTGCAGTGGCTTTTTTTCCAGAAAAAAAAAATATTAATGTACTGACAAAGATTTCAATAATACTGAGGTAACTGCAATATTACCTTGACAATGAAGCTAAAAACCCTGCAATATCCAAGTTGGAACCAATTTTATATAATTTAGGAAAAAATACAAACAAATATTCTGTACTGGAAAGTCTTAAAAAGTCTGCTACCTGCCATTATCAAGTCAATAGGGGGCAAAAAAAATCCCTCACACTCAGAGTAAGTTGACATAAGGTTCTCTTTTCTTTTTGCATTCAAATTGTGGGATTCGAATCCATCAAGTTGGACAAGTTTTGTGAAACGGTTAATATGGTTTAATGATGCGTTTTCCTTCCTTGGCTTAGACAAGTCAGCACTACGAATTATAATACAGTGGTCTTCGCCTAAGAACCCGCCCTCTGGAGACACGATTACGGTGTTCTTAGCCGGAGTGGGCGCTTAGACAGATTTCTAAGAAAAGCGATGTTTGCAATTGAAGAATGAAATTCAGACTGGGAGGGGGGGCACTAACACATTAATGAAGTGTCATCACTGACCAAATCAAGCTATGATTGGCTACTCAAATTTTATGCACCAATCAAAATCATGCTTAATTCCCTATTAGACTATTCCTGTCTTTAGGCCTCGGCCAAGGCTATTACTTATTACGCAAAACAATGCAGTCTATTGGGTAAGGAGACTGTGTTCTTAGGCAGATTTTGTAGTTGAAAACGGGCTCTTATGCCGATGAACTATATAGAAAAAAATTCCGTTTCACGAGAATGGCAGGCTCTTAGGTGGAGATAACTGTACAAATATTCATAATAAGATTATCTAATCTGTCTCTGACATATATCGTATAATGTTTAAAAACAAATTTCAATGTTTTCTGAAACTGTTTCTTTAAGTATCATGAGCACAACAAAAAAAAGCAAAACAATTTGCTGCAGGGTTAACATGATATATCCAAGAGTGGTTAAGACATATTTTGTCAAATTATATTTTTAATATGCTGTGACGAAAAAAGAAAATAATTACAATTTTCTTTCTATTTGAGTATAATACGCCTAAAATTCTAACAAAATTTGTAAAAAGGAAAAAGATATGGGCATAATATATATATATATATGCACATGTATTAGAAAAAGCAATATAACAAAGAAAAAAACCCAACAAAGAAACCCATAACGTAATCTTACTGCACATATGAACTGGTAAACAGCTTAAAGGTTTGATAACAAGTAATTCCAAACAGTTATTCAATTAAAGTATTACATTCTCTGTGAAAAAGCAGCATTAGGCAGCAATAATTAAAAGCAAAAATACAAACAATCGAAAACAAACAAACAAGGAAACATCCAACCTTATGGCAACACAGCATTTTGCCCCCATGTTGAATCTCAGTCAAGTCATGCTGTATCTCCACACCCACATATGTTGATGCTCATCCTACCAGTTGTGGCCGTTAGGAAGCCAACTTGGGCTCTGACAGGCAGCAGTTATACATTCAGACGTATTACATACGGTATCGTACTTCACTGCTTACCAAAAATAATTTGGTTTTTATTCCCTGGATATGAAACTCAATGATGTGAACATGTAAATCATAGGAACAGCATTTAAAAGTTTATTTTAGATGTCTACCTTCGGATTAGATATGCCACAAGTGAAGACAAATCAGATTCATCATCCGTGTCGCCACCAGCTGACCGGAAAAGAAGATTTGGTTCTGAGGGTTCGGAGTCACTGCTGCTCATTCTTTGCTCCTCTTGAGAACTATTGCTTCCCATTAACACATACAGGGCATCCACCTCTCTAAGCAGGGGAAGAAATCTGAAATTCTTGCTGTCTCCTAAGTCTGCACAGAGTGGAGAAAAAAAATTCCCCAACTTCGCTCTTTTATATATAATTGTTTGAGTGTCTTCAACTGTTCATTCAAACCATTCTGTACTTTTCAATCATGGGAAGTCTGAAAACAGAAATGGTTCACATTGGTATAATATGCTGAAAGTGAATCTACTGAACCTTTTATGGATCAGAGAACAATATAAAGGCAAAGCACCCTTTTTTGACCGAGATCACAAAGCAAGAGCAGCTTCTAACCATGAAATTGTGTTCAAATGGTTTCTAAGGTACGAGTTACACCAGTCTAGAATCTAATTGAATCCAAGTTAATATATTTTGCCTACTGGGAAAACAATCTTAATTTTAGGTACAGGTATTTTAAGAGCTAATATCATCGCAACGGAAGTAAAAGTTCCATCATGCTACATTTTTTTGATGATGTATATGCTGCTACGTATTTCTTCTATGCAAAATCATTTATTTTATTATTGTTTCTGACATCAAAAAGCAATATCAAAGAAAGTAGAATACAGGCCTACTTTTAGTTCACAAATTTATATTAATACGCTGTCTTCCTCAGTAATAATGTAAAATCTTGACATAGCATTCTTCCATATAAAGTACGGTATTCTTATGAACTGAACATTTCAACTTGCATTTTCCAAACAACACTGAGATTTGAATTTTCATAATATTGATGATAGTGACAGAACCTAAGGTTTCAAATTATATTGAATTTTCAATTGAGTAAATTGAAAATAAAAAAAACAACAAAAAAACTTGTTTAATAAAGAAACTCGGATTCATTTTACTGTGCTAACTATTGTTTAGACAAGGACATTGTAACACTCTTCATGCAAAATCTTTACGTCATTTCAGGCAACCAGGATCTGATCCACTTTCTTTCCAGGGAGACCAGTTAAATTCTTCTTAAATTAATTTTAAACACCAATCAAAATCATGCTTATTCCCTGCCTGCATTACACGCAAAACAATGCAAGACGCTGGCGGCTCCTTTCCATAAATCTAACTCAAAGACCCATCTTGGTTCTGATCCCTTGCTGAGATGTCGTTTCCACTACATGGATCAAAACAAAGAGCAGTGTTTCGTCATGATATGTGAAGTACAGGTGGCTGGGTAGGGGTGAAACTGGGTTGCGGGGTCACATGACGTTGAAAGGGGTGGGTGGGTGTTGAAGGTGTCGGCCGGAGAATATAAGATCTTAAGTGAAGACCCAAGGCTAAAAGAGTAATTTTACTGTGTACAAGGACGCAACGGCAATGAGATTTAAAAGCACATTATATAATATATATATCTTGCGTCATCACCGTAATTTCTGACGGCACCCTGTAATTTCTAACCCGAACCTGTAAAGTTGGCATATCTGCAGATATAGGTCTGACTGCATCAACACAAATAGAACCAGGGGAACAAAACAGGAGGGAAGGGGGAATGGGGCAGAGAGAACTGGGTTTTGCTTTCCACCACAGCTACGGACAGCCCTAGAACAAAAGCAGGGGTCTGACAGTGTATTGCAGTTTAGGCGGCGGTTGTTAAAAAAAAAAAAATCAATCAGGTAAGTAGATATCTAGACCATGTTCTTAGGCACATTTTGTAGTTGAAAGCGGGCATAGAAAAAAATCTGTTTCACAAGAATGACGGGCTCTTAGGCGGATCCGGTTCTCAGGCTGAGACCACTAGAATCTACTGTATTCTGATTCCAGGATTTGACCCTTATTTATTATTATATGGCTTAAATATTCATTATAGAGCTAGATCTAGAATCTAGATCTAATCATATGACTAACCAAGAGAATGCATGATAAGTGGAATTGTCTTTACGTTCATGTGTTTGTTGTTGTTGTTGCTTTTACCCGGAATTGTTGTTTAAAAAAAAAGAAGAAAAATGCTGCGTCACCACGCACGCAGGACTGCCAGCTGATCAGCCAAATCAAACAGTAGATCTAACAGTGAACAGTCCCAAAAATGGTCAGGTCAAGTGACAACTTTATCACTTGGGGTCCGTTTCACAAAAACTTTTCCATTGCAACAATTAATCTGTTAATTCTATCAGCAAAATAAATCATCTGGCTAGAATCTAGCTTACCGATATTCTCATTGGTTACGATGCTTCAAGTCCAGTGTTATGTTGTATAAGACTAGATCTGGGTTCAGCAGTAAGAGCACCCCTTTTCTTTATCAAATCTCTTCGACCAAAAACTGGGACAAAAGTAAAACAATGGCTGCCAAAACAAAAGGTATGCAACTCTGTTTTAGAGCTCAGAGAAAGGGGCATTCGACTTACCACCCCTTTTCTGTGAACCTACCATCTGAAGGGAATGCTTTTCTTTGAACAAAACTTTCAACGCGAAATGTTCATGTTGCCCCATACACATAGATATATAATAATAATAATTATAACGACAATGACACGTGCATTACGTATAGTATGTAGGCCTATACAACGTGCCGATGCAGTTTATTGTCAAAAACGGTTCCGACCTAGGAGCTTTGTTATGGGTCATCGGACAATATCGGAAGGAGAGCTTAATATAATAATACATACATTTGTATAATTGCTTCAAATGCAGTGTTAATTCGAAATTGTATCTTAGTCTTATCAGTTATTATGAGATTAATGTGTTATCTGATAATAATAGTTAACGAATCTCTGCTGAAATTACTTACTTATAAAATTGTAAGTATCATAAGCTATCAGTTGTAACAAGAGTACATTTTTAATATTCAGTGATAATCTTCCTATTTGAAAACCGCAAACTTTATTCAGATGCTTGTTTCTTTATTTCTCCTTCTGTTATTACCCAAATGGGCATCGTAGGGACGAACAGTTGATATCTGCAGCTAGCCAGAACATGGGGTGGTTAGGGTGCTGTGGTATCCAATGTAGACGTAGGCTGTCTTTCACACCATCTGGGTCTTCCCCTTGCTCTTCCCATTTAAGTTTTTATTCTTTTTCATGTGGAAATTTGTCTTAAAAGTCCACCCTGACAAATCATTCTGTATCCGCAAGATTCCCTAACAATCGCAGCCATAAGCCCTGAAACTTAAAATTTGGAATTGTGCTGACTTTTCAAAAAACATGAATACACCTCCATGTATGTACTGTGTATAGAGAGAGCAGTTGTTGCTTCCACTTTTATTGGATAACCATCGTTGACTTAAGGGTTTACTTCTTTATGTGAATATTTTGTTAACTTGCCTTCAAAAGTAAAATTCGTTCATAGCTATAAAGTCTAGAGCTGGAACTTATCACTTCAATAGCATGAAATGGAACAGGTAATTTGAAATCATTTCCTCAACAAGACGCTAGTCTCTCATAGGTTTTTTCAACATAATCTGCAGGTACTCAATTTGTACCTAGGTGGGGAAAGGAAAATGGTGTAAAGTATCTTTCCTAAGGACATAATACAGACTGGATTCACACCCGTTAGCTTCTAGTTGCGATTCTGGTAGTCTAACCATTCAACAATGATGCTGTATCCAAGGTGAGATATTAACCAATATTTGTGATGCAAGCTGGAAAGAAACTGTCACAAGTGCCACAGGCAAGCATACTGAAAGGACACAAAAATGGTCATTACATAATGTATTCTTGGATAAAAGAGGCGACCACCCCCTAACAGGCGCGTTCCCAGGTTGTGGATAGGGGAAGGGCCCTTAGATATAGGGGTTAGCTGCGAATAACCAATAAGCAGTCGCGGACAAAACAGGCTTTAGTCATAGAGAGCGTGGTGGGAATGTTGAATGGGAACTCATTTCTTTAAAAATACACCAATAGGCTCAGGGAAATGACTAGCAGGCGAATTGAAGCACCCCTCCCCGGGTAGACAGAGCTCAAAAGTCTTGGAAGGCAGTCTGTCTTGGACAAGGAAAACTCTGATTTCAAACCATGGGTAGATGGGGCTCATGAGCTCGGGAGAGCAACTCATCTAGGAGTGAATCTCCGAATTCAATCCTGGCCCTCAAGGTTGGGGGTTTGAATCGGGTTAACAACCCGATCCTCTAAAACCTTAACTTACAGAAACCTCAACAACAATTTTCAGAAACGACTTGGTTGAGAAAGAGTTCTCTCCTGTAGAGCCCATGACACATGCTGGTTAAAACCTTCGGGAAGCTAGTGTGCCGACAACTCTTCTGACGACCAAAACCAAGACCAGGATAGGATCATCCAGGGACCTGGATCATTACAACTCTGTACGAGACTGGAAAAACAACACAAGTGAGAAGAGAGATGCACAGATATAACTTTAAAATACTTGGCCTGTGTGAGATAAGATAGACAGGAACAGGACGGACAAGGCTTACGAGCAGAGACACCATCATCTACTCTGGACAGGAAGAAGGCCATCCACACATGAATGGAGTAGCGTTGATGATTACACAGTAGGCCTATTGCTGTCCTGGGAACCAGTGTCACCAAGGATCCTCACTGCGAGGTTCAATTCGAATGGCAGGAAAGTCACCATCCTACAATGCTACGCTCCTACAAATGCAGCGTATAGAGGAAAAAGAACATTTCTAAGAGCAAATCCAAACAGTCGTGGACAGAACACCAAGGAAAGACTTTCAAGATTTTCATGGGAGATCTGAATGCAAAAGTCGGATCAGACAACACAGATAGAGAAATCATCATGGGTCGACACGGCGTTGCAGAGAAGAATGAAAATGGCGAATTCTTCACATAGTTCTGCACCTTCAACCCTCTTCTCAGGCGAAGAGGAAAAGAGACAAAAATGGGCTGAGCACTTCAAGGAAACACTCAACAGACCTGCACCACCAGATTCTTCTCTTCTTCAAGTGTCAGGCCTGTTGCAGGCATCGACGGTCATGGTCTTCCAGTCCATTCTATTATCCGCCAGCCGGATGAACTGGTTGGTTGTTGGACATGCGTTTGCTTGTTGAGAAAGTATTCAGAC
>JBDFRD010236384.1:0-11274 GCA_039654405.1 Bullina lineata
TGGAGTCTGACCAAGTACTAAAGGCTGCATCAAAGCTGCTTGACCCAAGAGACTGGCCAGATGAGGCTGAAGAGTTGGCAGACTTTGGAACTGACGACCTGCGTCTTCTGCTGTACCACTTTGCTGAGCCCCACGTGGAGAGTGGCTGCAACATCAGCCAGGCACGAACTGAGGAGTGGTCTGCCCTCAAAAGACTGATAAAGAGAATGCCAGTGGCCAACCAAAGGCCATCAGCCATCTGGAGCCAGTTACTTGTAGACCCAGAGAGACAGGAAGACTTTAGAAGCATTCTACTTCTAGTTGAGCTTTGCTCACACTTCCTTTGTTGACAGCTAGAGTAGAAAGGGTTTTTTCAGCCATGAAGCGGATCAAATCTGACTGGAGGGCAAAGCTCAACACGAATGTCCTGTCCATGTTGATATACATCTGCATTGAAGGGCCAAGTGTTATGGACTACAATGCGACACTTGCCTTAGAAAGGTGGTGACAAAGTGGTGACAGAGCCAGGAGAGTGTAGAACAGACATAAACACATCATGAAGACAGGAAATGTTTGGGAATTGTGTTTGGCCATCATATTCAGCCATTAAATAATTAAAAGGTGCAATGCAGAAACATGATAAGTTCTTTTTATACTAAAAATCAAAGAAAATATAGAATTTCATATCTATGTCTAAAATAAAGGTAAATTTTAACATCCTTGACTTTCCTTTATTTTCAGAGTAGGCCTACCGATAATTCTAGATTCAGATCGTTTGAGATCAGTTTCTGTGATTGTGATGTCTTGATCCACACAGACACAATAATCAGGATCTAGAAAAGATAAAGATTTTAGTTAAATGTTTTTTTCATACATTCTGACAAAAAGAAATCTAGCCTATGTAAGACTATGTTCTACATTTATGTTACTGATTGCTTCTATATTATAAAAGCAAATTTGGAACCGCCTGTTCGAGAACTCTTACACTATTACGAAACTTTCTTCAAACTTTGCCATCGTCGACAAAACAGCGGCAGTCAGGACCTTTTATATACAATCTACAAAAATTGATATGAGACAAAGGTACATTTTTCTGACAATAAGATGCTGTCAAGGAATCACAATGTTGATTTAAGTTTAAAGCTGTTTATTGCTCCTATTGACAGACAATGCTAGGAAATGTTCAAATGACCAGTTTATCATATTCAGTTATCTACCTGTGTTAGCCAGTTCTGATAACTGGCTTCTTCACGGGGGGGGGGGAGGAGATATCAAAAATGTTAAGACCGGCCACATGTTTAAATATAGATGTATAAGCTAAGACCTGTGATTTTAAAAATTAGGTCTGGAACTGCATGTGTTTGTGCTTCAACAAACTTAAGAAAAGCCTGAAATAGGCCTAACAAATTACATTAAAACATTAGTTTGTTTGATTGGCAGTATTTTTATATATGCACATTGAAAATAAATGCAAAAATAACGGGGTGCGTGATCCATTATGTTCCCAAAGATTGCTCAGTCACACCGAATGATTTGCCATTCATCATCGCTTTGGTTCAGCAAGTAGGCATGAGGTTTTGCCTTCCCCTGAGGCCTGAGGCGAGCTGTGTTTCGGATGTTTTGGGGCAGTGCGTGCTGATGGAGAAATAAAGCTTATTTTTCACTCATGTTCTTCAGTGCTGTCAGTATTAGTCAGCACAGCATGCCACGTTGTGTTAAATAGACACTGCGGGCGTGAAGCAATAGAGAAATGAGCGAGCACCAATTTAGCATTTCACAAAATTTCTTTAGCTCTGGGATTGCAAAATGACCTACCCTGACAGATATTTTAGACTTCACAACAATAGGACTGAAAACCAGTGTATATTAATTAAACAGTTCAAGTCAAGCATTGTTTTATTCTTTCTCTGGGTGGGAATGCAAGGGCCGGATTTGACCATTTGAGGCCCTTCAGATGGAGCCAGCTTTTAACTTACCTGTACCTGTCTTGAAGATTAATTTCTCTCACTTAATTTAATTGCATCCTGATAGACCCAGTCAAATTAGTGGGTCTCTTAAATTTAAAGTTCATTTTTTTCTTATAATTTTACAACTCCCCCGTTCATGCAACGGGTAGCTATTTTTGCATGTTTATATTCAAATACATAAAATACTTTTAATTGAAGACGAACTAAACTGAAATGAATGTTTCCTGATAAACAGTATTGTCTTCATGCTATATGTCATTTTGTTTCAGAAACCTCCTGTTCTAAACAGGAGTCTACATTTTTTTGTAAACATTTTGAAATTATCTTGTATAACTGAAACTTGAGGGATTTACACGTAGCATCCATCTAGTTCATGATATACCTGTCGTTTCTGCCTTTCTTACTTTAAATTTAAAGTGTACTGTATGAATTAGAGTAAAACCATCTGTTACCCAGAATTAGGTGACTTTACAAAATAGATTCCATGATCTAATAGTTAAAATCCAGATGAAAAAAAAAAATAAAGGGTAAAATATTATTCTGTCTGGATTTTGATGATTGTTCTTTTCTTTCTGTCAGGTGACATTGCAGTGCTGCTGCAGTCTGGACTTAGCTTGCGGAAAGCAGTATACTGGAACCTGATGTCTTGCATCCCCTGCTTCATTGGAGTAGTGGTGGGCCTGCTTCTTGGTGGTCTCTCTTTTGTTACACCCTGGATATTTGCCGGGGTTGCTGGCATGTTTCTCTACATTGCACTAGTTGACTTGGTGAGCAAAGATTTTGTTTCTGTTCTTTCTCTTTCAGCACGAACTTGGGTTGATTGTTTTTTGTTTGTTTTTGACCTTCAATGTACCCCGTGGGTGGAATCCACCCATTTTTTATTTGGCTTACCTTATATAGGCCGCCTATTACTGCGTAAGCGCACTATACAGCACATGTAGACTAGGCCTGGGCTAGTTGAAACAAAGAAGCTACCATTCATTGAGAATGGAATTTGGGTCGTATTCTATGTTCGACCTTATCTCAGAACACAGTTTCACCTCACAGCTTCTAGGTCTACGAATCTACATAGAAGTCTGGATTGCTATTTTACTTTTAGCTCTGAAGACAAAAATGAAAAAACAAGACTGTTGTTTTTATACAGTATTTTTTGCTTTTGACCTACATGCCAGTGTAGATTGTCAGGTTGTGGGTTCGAACACGACTTGGATCAATATTTTTTTTTGTTTAATTTTATTTTTCTCTGCATTTCACCTTTGATATGGTTTGATAATGAATATGGCAGTTCTTTTGAGACACATATAGGCAACTTTTGCAACCAATCCATCATGATTGTGTCACTCAATCGGTGTGCACTGTCTTGAGTACTAAATATATTATTAACATAGAAATAAATAAAAGTAAAAGTGTACAATTTTACTGGTAGTCAATAAACCTGTTTTATTCTTATGTTCTCTTACTTATTTTACTACAGTGGTCTCTACCAAAGAGCCCGATCCGCCTAAGAACCCGCCATTCTCGTGAAACGGAATTTTTCCTATATAAGCTGTCCGCATAAGAACCCGTTTTCAACTAAAAAATCCGTCTAAGAACACGGTCATCTTCCCCGACTGATTTTTTTTTAAGCGGCTGCCGCCTAAATCGCAAGAAACATTGTCAGTCGCCCTGCCTTTGTTCTAGATTGAAGCCCTAGCCGTAGTGGAAAGCAATGCCGCGTTCCCTCTGCCTCATCGCCCCACCCCACCCCCGTTTTCAGCAGGCCAAGCCTATCCGCTCTCATCGCCCGAAGCGTGTCAATTCAGCTCTATTCCCCCCTCCCCCCTATTCTCCGACCGACACCTTCAACATCAACCCCTCTACCCCATAATATTCGTGATGTCGTGTGCCCCCGCAACCCAGTCTCACCTCCACCCAGCCATGATACAACACCGCTCTCTGTTTTGACCTACGTAGGCCTAGGCTTAGTGGAAGTGACATCTCAGCGCGGGCTCAGAAGATGGGGTTTTAAGTCTGATTTTATGGAATGAAGCCGCCAACGTCTTGCGTTTTGCGTAATGGAGACGGGGGTGGTCTGGCAGAGAATAAGCATGGTTTTGATTGGTGTTTTAAAATCTAAGTAAGCCAGATTTATTTGGTCAGTGATGACGCTCCATTAGGCCTAATGTGTTAGTGCGGCGATAAACGGGGGCTATTATGGTATACATGATTTACCCCCCTTTGAAATCTGCCTAAGAGCCCGATCTGGCTAAGAACACGATAATCGTGTCTCCCGAGGGGCGGGTTCTTAGGCTGAGACCATTGTATGTAAAAGTGTATGGGTGGATTCCACCCACAGGGTACTCAAAGGGGAGAAAATCACAGGGAACGGTGAAGGTTAAAGCTCATCATTGGGGTTGCATATTTGCAGACATATTGCGTGATCAAAGGTCGCTTACGTTTATATCAAAGGAACAGGGGTAGCCTAATGGTTATTAACCAAAAAAAAATAAATCCTTTTTATATAATTTTGAGCTTTGTTTTTGTTAGAGCTTTTGGGACCTTTTCTTTTTCTTAGTCATTTTACTGGATTATCAAGTGTTGTGAGAAACCATTTTTGTCTTTTAAGTAATAAATCCTACAGATGTCTTCTCGATTTTTGGTCATTGCTTCTGCACCAGTTGGTTTGAATTATTTTTTTTTTTTCTCATATTTTTCTCATAAATTCATATCAGACCATTTGAAATATTTTCCTGATAAATAGATGTTTGAAGATATGCCCTTGGATATAATAGCTCAGTTGCAGTACTGTTCTTCTTGTGCCTACAGGTTCCAGATATGACTTCAGTGCACACAAAATCAGATGAGCCCTTGTATTTCTACTTTCTGCTGCAGGCTTCTGGCATGGCACTGGGAACAACTATCCTACTTATATTAGGAGTCTATGAAGAGGCTCTTCTTAAAGTCTTTGAAGATTAGAATGGAAAGGTTCATGCCTTTACAGAGGAGGAAAATAATGGAAGGAATATTGTTGCTTCTTCAAGTTTTTCAAAACAAAACTAGAAACTTATTCTTGTGTATAAAAAAAAGGAATTTTCTGTAATTAATTTCTTGTTTTCTTTTTGTTAATGAATATTTTCTGGCCTCTAATACAAGGCTGTTGTTTTATGAATGCAGTAGACATTCTATTTTAATACGTTTCTTTTTCATGGAGAAACCCTTCATCTTTCATTTTTGTTTGTTTTGATGGGTTTTTATCGAAAGACAATTCCAATTACAGCGAAGCAATAATTTTTTATTATTCTTTCGATTTTGATGGTGTTTTTGTCTTATCAATATGTCCATTCCAAATTATTTTATTTAATGAGTGCAAACGAATCTCGTTTTTGTTCCTTCTTTCTGTGTTACACACTAAAGTTGGGTTTTTATATTTAAATTTATATATATGTTGTTGATATTTTCCTGGGATCTCATATGTTTAATTTACGTTTAGATTTGTTATAAAAACAAAGTGACACAGAGGTCCATGAAAGTGAAGACATATCTAACAATAATGAGAGGCTGCTATCCTTTTGGTTACTATTATTAGTAGTAGTACATGTAGTAGTATAATTACTATTATTAACCGAGATAAGCTTGAGCTGTTTTGGCCTTGTAAGTTTTGAAAAACTTTAATGCATAACAAATAACACCCATCGTGGATAGGATCCCATTAGTTTTTCAGAAACTCTTTACCAGTGAAACAAATAATTGAAAGACAGAAAGAAAATATAATATAAGAACAAGCAAAGAAACCCAAATGAGCCATAAACCATGCACTGTATAAGAAAGGATAGAACAACTTCAGAAATAAATTAAATAAATTATGTTTTCACACGTAATTTATAAGTATCGTAACAGAAGATTGATGAAATAAAAAAGTGGAAAAATATTAATTAGCCACATTTCAGCAAATCATGCAAAGAATTGATGAAAAGGCGAATTTATAAATATAACAAGAAAACAAACATGAATTAGTTAACTCTTTCCAACAGATGAACCATTTCATGCATTTAATTAATGTAACCATATATTATGAACAAACATTGTTCCAACTAAGCAAATACTCTATCCAAGTATCGATTGAACAAACAACGAAATCATGAAACAGATGTTTTGAGGACATGAAAGAACAAAACATATGTTTTCTTCTACCAATCAAAAGGAATTGAAGTTGAAGAAGGAAGGAGAGGTGAGCAGGAATATAATGATTATATGTGCCATCATCTCATTTTACTTTATATATTGACAAGACATGATTATTGCGATGCATTTTTACAGTTCTCACTCTTTGGACTATTGTCCTTGTGTAGGTCTTCCTGAATTGTGCATCTAGTCTTTTAAAACTGTCTCACTGCCAATCACTAATGTTATACTGACAATTTATTATTTATTATTTAAGTTAAGAAACAGACATTATTTATTCTCTATTAAAGAAATAACACAATGTTGAATTTTAAACAAAAGGAGACAAAATTCTAATATGTACTTAACACTTCCTCAAGACTAAAAAAAAAAAGAACCATTCAATGGTATGAAAATGACTTTGTATTAGTCATTAAACCAGTTTTATTGAAATTGAAAAGTTACTGTGTTGAAAAGAAACATTTTCAGTTTGTCTATACTTCTGTTTAAGAACATGTGAGTTTTTATGCTTATAAGCTGTACATTTCTTTAATGCCTAAGTGTCGTTTTTGCTATTGACATTACATGTATGCATACTTTTCTGCTGTTCCTACTTCAATATGTTCCTGCTTCAATGCAGTAAACTGGTATTTTTACTGGACGTTCATGCAATCCCCGATGTGCTTATTTTTTTTTTTTAGATTTCTTCATTAGAACAGCTTGTTGCTCTGCTCTGTAATTTGTGGATTTGCCCATGTCTGAATTGATAAATCCTTATTTATCAGGGCCTACAGTATTATTATTTCAGATGTTGCATTGAAAGGGTATTGTTGTCCATTTTGAATCCTCAGGGAAAAGAGGAGGAATCAAATATTTAAAGTGTATTTACTTATACATGTTGTATATTCGTATATATATTTTGTTGATTGATATTGTTCACTGTTTCGCACATTTGCATTTTGACTGTGTCAGTGAGCTTTAAATGTTTTCAAATAGCAAGTCTTTCTAGACTGTTTTCCTAGATCAACTTAGGAAAAGTACTGTTATAGATCTTACTTTCCTCTTTGCATTCAACTTTTAATTTGATTATTAGGCTTTGCAACTTCTTGCCATACCTTGCACAAGGCTTTGTTTTATAGGAAGTGACTATTATCATTAACATTATCTACCCATTGTGCCCAGAGCAGCAACAAAAGATCTCCACTTGTGTCTGTCATGGACCATGTGTGTCAGAATCCCCCAAGTGCAGCCAGGACCTTCACCTTGGTTCTATTATTGTCTTGGGCCTTCCTCTTTTTTGTCTTCTCCTTGAAGTTGAAGAGGAGGGCTGTTTGACTGATAGAACCTGCCTGTCTGTGTCTAATCTATCTCCAGCACCTCTTTGCAATGATTGTTGCCGTGTCCATTTGCTTGCATGGTAACAGCAGTTGTTGATTTGTTATCGTCCTTAGCCAAAAATTTGTGGAGTCTTTCCAATTATGAACCAGATTGTTAATGTCATTACCAAAACCTTCCATTCCTGACAGGGGTTGGTAATTGAAGAGGGATTACCAACAACCTCTTTAGCAGTCTTTGCTGCCTCATTCCATGATACATTTCAGTATATGCTTGTGGTAGTCAGTCAACTTTAGAAAGAGGCAACCTGTCAAGCTCTTTTCCTATGAGACTTACCTGTAAAATGATTCACATTCTTTTTGAATTTATCAGCATTTGTTTACCTTTCTAAAGCATGCCATGTTCTTGTGCCAACAAGTGAAAAAGAAAGGATTGATCTCCAAGTTGTGATGTTTTGCCTTAACAATACAACCATTTCAACTGTGCAGTGTGCTTCTTCTCTTTGTCTACCTGAACTACTGGTCTTCTCTATGCAGATTCAAAACTTGGATACATTTAAACTTGTGCATGTTTAGTGAGCATCACACAAATCTTTTGACCCTCAAGCTGTTTGCTTTGTGACATGTTAAATAAAATAATTGTTGTATCAAAAATTACATCTGTTTACCAAGATATTTTATGTAAAATAGAAAATGTTCCAGCTTCTATTTTTCAGCTACATGTATTTGAAATTAGAATTCCTTGGTTATTTGCTTTGTTTAACTTGTGGGCCAAACTTTTAACATTTTGTGGCTTTAAACTTTAAGCAACAGTGGTATAGAAAAGTGAACACTGAAATTGAATTTTTTTTTAATCAATGCTTAAGAGCATATTATTAAATGGAAAATATTGATAAATGGGTTTTAAAAATGTTATTGACTGTTTTCTTGGTATAGCTACAAAATCCCAGATACATGTATTACATACTTTCCATTGGTATACTGTTTATAAAGGCTTTCACTCTCTATGGTCACAAAATATGCAATTGGTTGTTTTTTTTTGCGGGGTCGGGGGGATAAGTCTTGTTCTTTTCAGTTGAATAAAACAATATGTTGCTTTATGATAACAGAGTTTTATGATACTTATGAAATGATGATTATTCAGTTATAAAAAATACTCTTAAAGTCAGATGTTTTGCATCTACCAAATTTTTGAAGACGGAAATTACTTATTTATTCAATTTATTTTCAAAGCAATATCTATAATTAATATTGTTCTACAATAACAATGTACATGTATGTAGTCATCAATGTTTTTAATGAAAAACTGAAAGTGGAGACATATCAATTATATTTTTGTTTGAGGAAGTTGAGGAGGTGAGGACTTTACACACTATATTGTGCTACTAGCAGTGCAATGTTGGCCTATTCCAACATTTATAACTTAGGGTTTAAGGAATTCCTTTATGTGAAAATCAGATAGTTTATTGTGTTTGAAATGTTTTACATTTCACCATGTTTTATTTGTTATGAAATCTGCTTGCTTTGTTTTTACAAGTGGTGTGCAAAGGTTATTTTTTGTTTTTTGTAATGAACTTTTAAAATGCTTTTATTTTTAGAGGCAAATACTTCATAATAAGTGTTTGATGACATCAAGGTTCAGCAGGTTTGTTGCTTTTAAAATCCAAATTTATTTGCTTTTATTTGTATTTTTTGAAGTACATCAGCAAAGCACAAAATATAACAATGTGTTTTTCTTATTATTGTTTCCTCACAAATTTTGATATCAGAATCACAAGTGTGCTTTGCCATTAAATTGTTTACTTTAACTTATCTGTGGGACATTTTTGACTTGATCTTGAGCAAGAGGAGACAACATGGAAGGGTTATATTTTGTTTTTTGCTGTTTATTAGAATCGAAATATGTTTCTATATCTTCACTTATCATTTATGCAATTAGAATTATAGAATCATTACAATGTAAATAAATTCAGAGTTCAGTTCAAAATTATTCAGTGGATTCTGAATTCACATTCCTGTTCCATTGTTTGGTGATTGCTGTGTTTCTTTGCTTGCTGTTCGCTAATTGTTTTCAAATTTTGCTTTGCCTTTTGATGGCTGATAGATCATTGCACAATGTAAATTACTGTAATTGTTTGGAAATATAAAAATGCAGAATATTTTTATTTCAATTCTTGCTTGAAAAAGTAAACACTCAAAGTGTTTAGCAGCAGTGATACTGTAAAGTTCACTTATTTAGGCAATTGTTCTTGAAACGGTACTCAAGTAAAATAAACAGTGTTTCTTTTGGGAAAATGTCCGGTTGTCATTTTTGTGTACATGTATTATATTATAATAACTAAAGTCAGTGAAATGAGTGTCCCTGTATATTTATATAACATTCCATTCTCTGTCATGACCGTTTGCAGACAAAGGGACATTCAGTTAATTTAGTCATAAAGTCCAAGTACCTTATTTTTAGTTAGTAAGATTGTTTCCCAAACTGGTAAAACTTGATTAATGTTCTTACTTGACAAGGTATGAAGTTATCCATAGGAAGTATAGGTATATGTCAAAAGTGAATCAGAAGTTGTATTAACAATTGTTCTTACAACAATATGAATGTTAGGCCACATTTTCAGTCCTTGTTGCATTTGGGACAAAACTGAAATACATCTCGAAGCATCATGTATTACTTCAAGTAAAATCAACCTTTTCTTTGGAATATATGGTTACATTAGTACAAGTGATCTGAAGTCGCTTCAGTCTAACACTGAAATTCAAAAGGGGACAAAAACAAAGAACAACAATAGATTCAACGAAGAACTAGAAGTTAAACGCAGATACAGCATCAGCTTTAGTCTTCATAAACAATAAATATGTTCAATTCCGTCATCGTTATGCCTTTGCTCCTGTCTTTTTTTGTACCTATACCTGAAAAAAAAAAGTTAAAGCTGCATGTGAAACATTATAGAAACGGAGGAAACTGTTCATATTCGCTTCAACTTCAAATAATACAATGTATATTTTATCAGCACTGATGACATGGTAAGTAATCGAACGTTCACGAATATCAATATCATGGTAGTCCTACACAGTTACAGTTTTAATGTAGTCATGGCCACAGTGTCTGAACTCAATGAAACTCTTAATTGACAGTTCTTTTACTTTTATTACTTTCCCCCTTTATTTCACTACTGTTTTATCTCTATCACTACGCACTTACACCACCACCACCACCAACCCCCCCCCCCCCTTTTTTTTCCTTTTTTAACCTCCAGTTCTCCTGCCCCACACTTTGTTTTATAATTTATACCCTGACCATACTCTTTCCTTTACTCTAAAAAAAATTCCGCTGTTGACCCTCCTCCTATCTCCTTCCCCCTCCTCTCCCGTTGTTTCCTTTTGAAAGATCTCTTACCTCTAAATTCTGAACACAACAAAGGGGAAGCTAGCCGAGAAGGACAGAGCATTTGCCCTTGAGGCTGTCGCAGAAGAAGCCATCGGGGCAAATCGATTGCACAGGGTGTTCATTCACCTTGCAAGGGGCGCCAGGCTCTGACCAAATACAGAATATAATTCTTGATGTTTTGTGACTAAATTTTAATACAAGGAATGGGAACACCGTTGAGAAGGATATTAAATGTAGGCTTTATAGAAAGCAATGAACAGAGTGAAGACATTCCAGGCTGAATTTTTCTTTCTACATGTAGGCTTACTTTTATTTGTATAAGAATCCTATTATTAGACATAATATTATGTGCTTTCAAAATTTCAAGCCACGGTGTAAAGGGTCGACATCATCATCGTCGTCGTCATCATCATCATCATCATCATCATCATCATCATCATCATCATCATCATCATCATCATCA
>JBDFRD010236495.1:0-11274 GCA_039654405.1 Bullina lineata
AGGAGGAGATAAAAGATGCTTTAAAACAAAGAAATCTAACCTTCACCGAAGGAAGTAGGAAATGTCAGGACAGGGTGACCTGGAAAGGGATCATTCAAACAAACCCATACAGCGAAAGGTTGAGTTGGGGACAGATAAAGTAAGTAAGTATTGTTTTCTGTTAACTAAAATACAATGTTCTTTTCTAAAGAAGAGAAATTTACCCTTTTGTTAAAGCCGTATGGTCCATGACTCAATGCTTTGTTTTTATTTCGGGGGGTTTTGTTGTTATAGATCTTTCTCTCTGCATCCTCCAGAAAACGGTAGTCTGAAAACAAAGGCAGTAAAGTAATATTACTTCAAGGCCAATGAGGACCATAGAACCGGAACTTATCTCGGTTTATGTAGCGTGCAGCAGAATAGATGACATTTACTTCATCTCCTAGACAGGACGCTAGTCTGTTGTAGGTTTACTTCCCCAGCAGAACATGCCAGCACCCAATTCGCACCTGGGTGGGGACAAGAAAAATTATGTAAAGTGTCTTTCCCGAGGACACAACACGGTCATCTCCCTGTTTCCAACCCTGGACCCTTGGATTAGGAGTCCAACGCTCTAACCATTCGGCCACCGCGCCACCCAGACTTTTTGTAATAAATTTGTAAAAACTTTGTAATTAGCACCAAGCATGTTTGTCCTGTCAAAACAGAACATGATAAGAGGCCCCGTGCCAATATATATGAATGTTTCATAGATGTTACAAGCTCTCCTGAAAAGTAGGTCCGAATGTTTCTGAGAAAAGATTGATGGAAATCAGATATCAGGCAGTGGACATCAGGGTATATGAGAGCATTTTCCTTTCAAATACACAAAGGTAAAGGTTTGGGAATGTGAGAAGTCTTTGAATTAGTTTTGATCCTTTTGAGCTTGACTTTGAGTCTGGTTTTATCTTCCCACTGATTCATCATCAGGACAAATGCAGACGGAGCATCTTTTTATTTTGATAAGTAAGTAAAGTTCCTTCAAGGCCAATAGAGCCGGAGCTTATCTCGGTTTATGTAACTGCAGCAGAATAGATGATCTTTACTTCATCTCCTAGACAGGATGCTAGTCTGTTGTAGGCCTACTTCCCCAGCAGAATATGATGTGGTACCCAATTCGCACCTGGGTGGGGAAAGGAAAAATGGTGTAAAGTATCTTTCCCAAGGACACAACACGGTCACCTGCTGGTTAGAACCCTAGACCCTTGGATTAGGAGTCCAACGCTCTAACCATTGGGCTATCGCGCCACCTTATTTTCATTAAGTCTGCGTTGTATTCCACTAGCACTTCTTGCTTTCTTGCCAAAGATGATACGATGAGCCATCCTCATGTATTTTTTTAATGTTTTGGAAGACCTGCATATGAGCTGGAATTTAATTTTCTTTATTACAAGAAGAAAAGAATCCCCTCACCCCCTCTTTTTTTAACCATTTCACTGCCAGCTATCTTTAGCTGACTCCTATCTAACAATTGTTGTGTTTTAAGAAACAGTAGGAAGAACTTGATTGAAAAAATAAGAAACAAAATTATTTCAGAGTTCTTTTTGTTCATTGTGGTGTGGAAAACAAGAGGGTGTCATGTTAATTAATGAACTGAAATATTAATGTTGGCAATTAGCAAACATAGCACTCCACTTGCTTTTCATCTATCAGTGAATTTGGCAGTGAAACGATTAATAGGGGAAAAAAAAGGAGGGAAGTGGGAATTGTTTGCCCTCAAGTGTTTTGATATTCTACCGATCATAATCAGATAAGGCCAGCATTTATCTACATCAAAATATGGATATATGTAGGCCTATATATCTTCATCATTCAAAATTTTAAACACGCATACATGTATTTATTCACTCATACATTCAAATTGAAGTAAGGTTAAGACCTTTCATCATAATATTATAAAGCTTGTTTTGGCTGAAAAAAAAAAAAAAAATGTTACCCTTCCCTCCCCCCCCCCCCCCCAAAAAAAAAAAAAAAAACAACAAACAAAAAAACAAAAACAAAACAAAACAAAACAAAAACAGTGTGAAATATAACATTGCAATGTCCAAGTTTTTTTTTACCTGAACATTATATGAAGAAAAAAAAAGCCCTTTAACCCTTTCCCTGCCGAATTCACCGATCGACGATAAGCAATGTTTGCTAATTGCCAACAGTAATGGTGTTAATTCGTTGAATCCTAATTTCAGTCTATAATATTAATTCACATAACTCCACTTCTTTTTCAATACTATAATGGAAAAAAAAAAGGATTGTAAAAATCAAGTTCTTCTCACCATTTAATTAAAACAACAACATATTTTGCTAGGATTCAGCTACACATAGCTGGCAGTGATAGGGTTAATTTCCACAGGCAGTCCATAAGATTATTGAAGTTCTTGCATATTATCCCCATTACCCTTTGGAAAGAAGTAAAGTCTAGTACATGTACAGTAATACTAATAACATCTCAATAACATATCATAAAATAATGAAGCGTGATATATTCACCATTAAGTAAATGTCTGTCAGAGAAATCCTTCATCTCCACAAAGGCTGTCTTATCTCGTTCTCCTGTGCATCCAATTCTTTTTTTGTGTTCTTTCACACACGGCAAACAGCATGTCCTCACAGCACAGGCAGGGCATGTGTATTTAGGCACACCACTTGCACAGATTTCACAAGTTTGTTTGGAACAGCTAGAACTAGAAGACAGAGAAGCAAGAAAACAACAAAATAATGTTTCAATCATTTTAAAATGAATGCTTCACAATAAACCTCAGATATAACATGACAATATCATTGGACAGGTAAGGTAGGTAGGTTATTTAACATCGGTTTTCCAGTCCTGGATGCTAGCAGGTCTGATGTCATTGGACAGACTGACCTTTGCTTCTTGTTACACCTCAGGTCTCATTAATTACGAGGTCTATCAACATACGTATAGAGGGCTACCCATAGTTGATGGACAACAATATGACCTGACACAATACGCTAGACCTGAATTGCGTCTCCAATCTTTTGCTTAGGCCTACCATAGGTTAAATAAATAAAAAGTTAGAGGAACAAACATCAGTGAATTTCACAGCTACTGAATCTGTGTAGATATCCAGAGCGCATGGTCTGTTCAGTTCTGAGTCTTTGCAATGACACAACGTGGATGAGTGACATTTCTGGTAACTATGCCTTTAGCAGGAAGTCACAAATAATGCCCAGCATAGTCTGTGTCAGGTCCACATGGACTAGGACATTTTAGTTAGATTTAATTTAATGAATAATCATGAAATAAGTAAAAAAACTGTTGCAAAGCATTTTGCGAATGAGTTGGAAGCACGGTTTTCCAACAAGTCACAATGTATGAACATTGCTTCACGGTCCTGAAAATGATTTATTGATTTTTAAATTTGCCAACATTTCAGAAGGCAGAAAAGGAGTTAGAATCTATAATGCTTGTGAATTTGAAAGAACCACTATCTAAAATATCTTTTCCATTGTACAGTGAAACCTCACTATACCGCCACCTGTTATACTGCCATTCCCCCATACCGCCAGCTTTTCGCCGTGGTACACATCTGACACTTATACAAAGTCACTAAAAATCTCGATATACCGCCAACAGTTCAACTGTTACATTCATAACTTGAGTTAGTAAATATTGCTCGTTATACCGCCAACGTAAATTTAACCCCCACTCCCCACCTTTACCTAAATCCAACTAACAGACGGAACATCACTAGGCACCACAGCCTGTGCTTGTTACTCAAACACCAATCCTACTACATACTCTTCGCTTTTTGGAAGGGAAGTCCTGATAGGCCGACTGATTGGGCGTGCAGTGGGAAGGTGGGTCACAGTTCAATCTCCTCTCGCTCAATCGAGAGTTTGCGAACGCAAGCGCGCGTGAGGTGATGCTTCAACTGGTTTGCACCTGTCGCAGGTACGATGCAAACAACACACACTGATTTATGATGTAAGGCTAGCGTTTGTGTGATTCTCCGACCGCCCTGTATAATGTGACATGTTATTAGCCAGTCGCCAGTCCAATGTTGGTAAATTAATTATTTCCCTTGTTCTACATGGTATTTTCATTGTACCGAATTTTTCGGTTTGCCCCTTACTTGGCGGTACCTATAACGAGGTTTCACTGTACTTCCGTATCTAAAATATATTATGATACACATAAAATTTACATCTTAACTTAAACTAGATCTAGACTTAACTCAATCACAAAACTAGTAGACCAAAAATGACATGGCAGGGACACCAATACTGAGCTCAGTGTGATCAGGCCAGGCACCATGAAGTTAAAGATTTGAAGTAAGAACTCTCCCAATCAAGTCTGTTGGGGGAGCGTCCGTTACAGTTATAACAGGTTTTTACATTATATTTGCTCCAAGTTAAATCTTCTGCACAATTAAAATCACCTTTCACCAGGAAGAGTATTTAATTCATTTGTGACAGATGCTCCTTCAACTTCAGAATCTTCCTTTACACCATCATCCACAAGACAGTCACCAATTTTGCAGCTGTTGGCACACATAACATTGTTTTCATTTTCACGAAGGCTTGTCTCCATTTTTCCACTGTTCAATTCCAATTTGGAATCAGACAGAGTGCTCATACTATTAGAACTAGACTCTGGAGTCTGGATAGATATCTAGATCTAGATTATAGATCCTAGGTGTTTAGTATAGATCTGTGAAATTCGTAACAACTGTGCAAGGTCTAATCACCCAATAATTATCATGACAGACAACAGAACACGTGCGGTCTGTTTTGATTTCTTGGCATTCGTTTCGCTTTATTTTGGGTTTTGATTTATACGGGTAGGCCTAGTTGTTTTCCTTATTCAAAGCTCTTGGTCTTTAGCCTTGGCTGACGACAGCTGACGAACTCACAAGAAAGGGGCTGCCGCTGTAAATCAGGAAATTCAAAGAATGACAGATAAAAATGAAATCGCAAGTAGATCTAGATTCTAAATTGTTTCATCCAATTATTCAAGATTCTAACTCTAAACATAATAGAGCGATAAAATATTTCAATAATAAATTTTAGGGAAGACAATTTATTGTTTATTTTATTCTTTGACATCCATTATACACATTCTTTAGCCTAATGGCCAATGTATGCACCTAAATAGTATATTCACATCTCCTGAATAAAAATTCGGAATCAAATATTACGAATGTATTTTGAATGCTATAGGCCGAGGCCCACCTTTTCAACATAATAAATCCAGACTTGACAGACTGGAAGCAAATTAAGGCTTTTAGTAAAGAATACCCGGTTGAACGACGATGGGTTAAATATTTTTTCCTTACACTGTGTGCAAAATCGATAGATATCTATGTCAGAACAATTCTCTTTTGTTCAAGTGGTCATCTGAAAATAGCCTTCCCCCGGCATTGGCATTGTTCCAGGAAAGTATTGAACATATTCTTCAATATCCAGGTTCACGTCAGGTCATTTTGGCTTGTCCTAGATTCTAGATTTAGCGTTCTGTGTTGATGAGTTGATGAGGAGGGGGTCAGTTCAGGCCACTGACTCCATTATGTAGATCAAGACACCTAGATCTAGTTGGCATAGGTCTAGGTTTTGCGCTTCAGTTTGTGAATTAAAATTTCGGCTCTTTTTGTAGTTTATCCTGACGTTTTGTGATGTCTTTATATTTTTAATTAAATGTAAAGAGATATAATTTAGAATCTAGATTCTAGAGATCGAATCTTGATAAAAATGCTCAAAAGGGATGAAAATATGTCTTAGGCCTACCGATGTTGCAGTAAGGTAAGCTTTGAATCAGATTGAAAATGCATTATTCATTATGTTATTTTTTTAAAATGTTCTTTTCCACCCCTTTCTCTGTTTACTTCATAATAATTAGGCCTATATATATATATATATATATATATTTGTCCCGTTGGTACGACATTATATTGCACCCATGTAATTAGGCTACTATCCTGTAATCTAGCTTAGATATCTAGACTCTAGTCTACCTCTTAAACTTTTTTTCTCATAATCCCTAAAGCCTAAAGTAATAGATCTCGAATAGTTCTAGAATCTGGTTCTCATTTAGTCTACTCTCACTCTTTCAGATCATACTATTTTCAGCACCATGACGCTGAGGCCACATTCGTCTGGATGTTCTCTGTACATGGCAGCTTTAGTGTTGACATTGTTGATGTCAGAACCATGCCAGACTTACAAGGAGAAAACTGTCACAATTGGTGGAATATTTCCAATGTCAGGAAGCTGGGCAGGAGGGGTGGCCTGTTTGCCAGCGGTAGAGATGGCCTTGGAGGATGTGAATAATAATACCGATGTCCTACCAGATTACAAACTTGAAATGCAGTCAGATGACAGTGAGGTATGAGCTGTGATTTGATTTGGATTCATTCATATGATATCTTTATTTTATTAAATTATTTTGTCTTTTTGAGTTCCTTCAAGGCCAATGAGATCTATACTAGAGCTTTGTCTGTTTTAATAGCTTGATTGAGAACAGATGGGTTTATTATTTTCATTCTCAGACAAGACGCTAGTCTGTTGTAGATTTGCTTCCTTGGCAGAATATGATGGTACCCAATTGCACCTTGGTGTTGAGAGACAAAATAATGTCAATTGTCTTTCCCATGGACACAACACAGTTGTTAGGAGTCAAATCCGGACCCTCGGATTGAGAGCCCAATGCTGTAACCATTCGGCCACCACACCACCTTATTTTGTGTTTACAAAAATATAAATGTAGGGGCTGGAAGAACACAGTACTGGCTATGAAACAAGAGTTGATTATATTCTGTCAAAACAGAAAGCTTTACTGTACCATAATGAAATGTAGGTCGTGTACACAAGATAGAAGAGGAAAAAATGTACTGGAACCTACAGTTACGACTAAGAGCAGACATCACTGAATGAAGAGATACACTGATATCTCCTGAACAGGCAAATATCTTATTATAATGGAGCTAAGCCCCAAACTTTGTGGCACTATGGGCTTAAAAACAAAGAAATGAAAAGCAGTCGAAATTGGCATGTTGATTGGGATCTACAAAATGCAGTCCGTGGCATCTTTACCCAAAATAGTGTTTGGTTTGTTTACAAAAAAGACAAAATAATAAAAGAAAAAAATGGAAAAATCGATAGGCCATTTCATAATGAACTACTTCCTCTTTTAAGCCAATTCCTCTAATTGCTCCGTTTGTAGCGACGCACCAACTCATGGATGCACGCACCTCGTATATCTAAATGTCTGAAGTTGGTATAGGTTTTTTTCTTGATGAGAAAACCTTTCTAATATAACAATACTTGTCACTCAAATAGCCAAAAGTCAGGGGCAAATTTGTATAAAACAATGGGATAGAATGACTGCAAAAGTGAGTTGTGTTACCATGGAGAAGTATTTTATGATTTTTAAATCAGATGTGAACAACAAAGATTTCCCATAAAAAGGAAAAACACATATTTTAAATAAATAAACATAAAATGATTATGATTACAAAATACGGTTTCAGCTATTCTCGAATTAAGCAGTAATTATTAACTCTGGGAGTGTTGTAGAAGAAAAAGGTCTCATTTTGTTTGCGCAGGTATAAAATAGCAATGAAGTAATCACAAATGAATTAGCACATTGCTTCGAGTCCTCTTGGATTAGAAAAGAGGCAGAAAGAAATGATTATATTATTTTTTATTTTAGAATTATGATTAAAAAAGCTCTCTTCATCAAGAGTTAAAAAAGGAAACGAGAGGAGAAATGATATTTTACTCATTTTGGAGATATTTTGTCTGTTAGTGTCTTCATTATTATTACTACAAGCATAATTCCCCGTTCTACGAACAGAGCGGATGCGTACATTGATGGATTGAGAGGTGTGCACCCGTGAGTTGGTGGGTCTCTACAAACGGAGCAATTAGAGGAAGTAGGAAGTAGAACTGTCTCTATCGTCTTCGGTCACATTTGAGAAATTGGCTTTTATAATTTAGTATATTTTTGGGATTTACAACAAAACATTTGCTTTATCTTAAAATCGGGCTCCCTCATTCAACGCACCATCCAATTTTACATCAGTATGTGCATTTCGGTCCTTTTTGGTGCGGTGGTTTTTTCGGAATACACATTTTTTTGCTTAGCTCCATTATAATAAGATTACCGGTAATTAATTTTAAGTATGTTTTCAATGTTATAAACTGACACTTTTCACCTTGAGAATACTCATCAGTAAAAATGATCTCTCAATACTGTTTGTGATTCTTTTTACCTCAGTGCAAACCAGGTCTGGGGACTAAAGTTTTGTACAAATTACTCTATGACAAGCCGACCAAGTTATTGGTGCTGACTGGCTGCAGCATTGTCTCCACATTTGTAGCTCAGGCTGCTAAGATGTGGAAACTGGTGGTGGTAAGTACAGATCATCATCATCACCATCATAGCCCCTCACCCTTATCAGGGTATAGGCCACACACAAGGGATTTCCACTTTATTCCACTTTATTGCCAGTTCTGACCATGTTTGTCCTGTTCCTTCCTTGTCTCTCTCCACACATCTTCTCCATGTTTCCCTTGGCCTTCCCTGTTTTCGGGTTCCTTGGGGGTTCCAAGTACAGATGCGGCTATGTAGTTGTTTCTAAAGGAAGATGCACCCCACTTTCTGTTTCAGCCGTTATTAGTATGACTGTTTCTTCTTACATTCCTTTCCCCCTCTTTTTGCAGAGGATTAGCTGCTTTTATTTATATTTTTTTAGTTCCTTCAAGGCCAATAAGGCCCCAAAGAGCCGGAGCTTATACAGGTTTCTATAGCGTGAAGCAGAACAGATGAATTAACTTCATCTCCTAGACAGGACGCTAGTCTGTCGTAGGTTTACTTCCCCTGCAGAATATGCCAGTACCCAATTCGCACCTGGGTGAAGAGAGGAAAAAACGTGTAAAGTGTCTTTCCCAAGGACAGAAGACAGTCACCTCCCGGATTCGAACCCAGGGGCAATTTTATCTGCACCCATTGTCCTGACAGATGGACCAGCGACATGGTTGAGTAAGGAATACGCTTCATAGTGGCCTCGTGTATTCCGGGTTTAAACACCGGGTAAATTTAATTCATATTTGAACAAGAACGTCATTTTCCCCAGACCAGCTGTCTGTTAATGGATGCATACCAGTACAGAATCACCATCCAATCAGCTTGTGGCGGATGTGAGAACCCGAACCCAAACACAAACCCGAGCTCAAACACACGCACACACACAAAACCCAAACCCAAACCCAAACCCAAACCCAAACCCAAACCCAAACCAAACCCAAACCCAAACCAAACCCAAAGCCAAAGCCAAAGCCAAAGCCAAACCCAAACCCAAACCCAAACCCAAACCCAATCCCAAACCCAAACCCAAACCCAAACCCAATCCCAAACCTAAACCCAAACCCAAACCTAATCCCAAACCCAAACCCAAACCCAAACCCAAATATAAACCCAAACCCAAACCCAATCCCAAACCCAAACCCAAATATAAACCCAAACCCTAACCCAAACCCAAACCCAAACCCCAAAATGCATAAGACACACGCTATCTGCTATCGTGCCCGTGTTGACGTTTCTTGTAACAAAGATCATGTCAAAGATGATTTATTTCACTCTGTTTGTTTCTTTCCTTTTTCTAAACACTTTTTATTGTGCTCGTTTTCTCGCAGTTTTCGTTTGATCTTATCTTCCTTCCGGTCCGTCTTTCTTTCCCCCGTCCTGTGTTCATGTTTGCGTGTATTCCTTTCTGTTCGTTCATTCACTCGCTCTTTGATGCTGTTTTCCTTTGCATCTCTCTGTGATTCGTCATGCCCCGCTATTTTTGCTCTCTGTAGTTCTCACTAGATCTATATCTTGCAGTCTTGAACAGACTCTCATTCTTTCTCTCCTCTCTCTCTCTCTCTCTCTTGCTTCCTCCCCCCCTCTCAACTTCCACTTACCCTCCTCCCTTACCCCCCCGCTCTCCCCCCAGAGCCCACTTCAGCCACACTGCCACAGACAACGCCACAGAGCATTCCTTCAAGGTCGGGGACATCTTCCATGTCAAGGACACTCTGTTCCGTGGAGTGGGCGGAGCTTGGCTTGCTGTGTCACTCAACGAGGACTGTACTGAGGGCAAGAAGGGAACCATTCCCAACAGCAAGACGTGAGTTTGTTTGTGTGTCTGTCTGTTTGTCTGTCTTTACTTGTTATGTGTGTGTCGATATGTTTATGTCTGAATGTGTGTTAGTTTGTTTGTGTGTTTGACTGTTTGTCTTTAGTATGTGTGTGTGGATATGTTTATGTCTGAATGTGTGTTAGTATATGTTAGTTAAGTTCCTTCAAGGCCTATGAGGCCCATAGAGCCGGAGCTTATCTCGGTTTCTGTAGCGTGAAGCAGAACAGATGAATTAACTTCATCTCCTAGACAGGACGCTAGTCTGTCGTAGGTTTACTTCTCCAGCAGAATATGCCGGTACCCAATTCATACCTGATTGGGGATAGGAAAAATGATGTAAAGTGTCTTTCCCAAGACGCAACACAGTCATTCTCCTGGATTCGAACCCGGACCCTTGGATCAGGAGTCCAAAGCTTTAACCGTTTGGCCACCGCACTACCACAGTCAATAACAGTAGGATGGGGTTTTGACAACAGTCGTAAAGACTGAGTTTGATTTTGAGTCTGGGGTGTACATTTCTAATGATAACAGTTTTTTCACTAAATGACAGGAATATCTGTTCGGAAACATTTTTTTTTGGTGAAATTGCTTCCATTGGGATTCAGTCCAGAATCTTAAGCTTGATGTCATGAGCAATTGCTTTGCACCACTAACATTTCAGCACTGACAATGATGAAAAACACAAGCAAAAATAATAAAAAAAATGTATAATGTCAGCTACATGAGCAGAAATTAATCAACCTGTGATTAGCACATTTTTTTTCAATTTCTTCATTAATTATTGCCTTTATCACAAGTCAATACTTACTCAGGAGCCGGTTAATAAAAATTACAAACTTCATTTAAACCCTGCACTGATAATTGCCTACACTCTTTTGTAATTCCATTCCTTTCTCCATCAGTATCATTCTATATTGTTCAAAATAATCGTTAACCAAAAGTATCATAGCACATTTTCCGCTACTTAAAAATAGTTTAAGCACAAAAAAAAAAAAAAAAAATCAGTCTCCTCTATTTCCTCACCAGAATCTCCTTCGGAAGAAAACGGTGACAGAGGTCTGGAGTCTGGGCCTGAGGTGGTGGTGGAGGAGCACGAGGAGGCAGACCTGCTCTT
>JBDFRD010236606.1:0-11270 GCA_039654405.1 Bullina lineata
AGAGAGAGAGAGAGAGAGAGATAGAGAGAGAGAGAGAGAGAGAGAGAGAGAGAGAGAGAGAGAGAGAGAGAGAGAGAAAATATAAAGAAGCAACTCACTAGAAGCCACATCAGGAGACTGGACTATCTTCCCACCCAACATTCCCATTGTGTCTGCATGGCTGTAGGAGCTCACACAGGCTTCCTTGTTGTCACCCTGACCACTCCCACTGTTGACACTGCTGTTGTTGATGAGGCTTGAGTTACACACAGATGCTGTTGAGTCCTCATCTACATAACCCATATCTTGACGGACTTGCTTCCTTACATCATGGTACCTGAGATATATTGTATAATTTTAAAAATTACAAAACCTTTCCTTATATTTCATAAGCGTATTGGGGTTTTTCAAAATTACAAAACCTTTCCTTATATTTCATAAGCGTATTGGGGTATCTTTTTTCGTGAAGAATGATTATCTCCAAACATTTCTTTTATCAAAGAAAACCTTTATTTTACATATGTCTATCAGAAACTTTGGGTATATTTTCTCTGCCAATGGGGTTTGTAACTTCACATTTGCTTTCAGTTAAAATTGTACTTCCAAGATAGATGTAATTATGCTCAAACCTACAAATATGTAAGTCTCCAGGACAAATACAAACATGTCAATGACAAATATACTCAGCTACATGGGTGTACATTTTTTAAAGGTGTATTTTAACAGGTCATTCTCTGTCTTTTACTAAGTACAAAATATGTCAAATAGACATTTAAAAAATGTGCACAAATATCTTACACAGATGTGAAACAAAGAGTACAAAACAATCTAAACTTCTGACTTACCATGCACCACTCATACTAATTCAACAATCATACCATTTTAGTTACAGTTTTATTTCTAAGACAATTAAGACACCAAAATCCACTCACCCCACAACCGTGTTCGTGCACACAATGAACTCTGGCTTGGAGTTCCACTGGTGGTATGTGATATAGTACCTAGTCTGCAGCCAGATCCACTGCTGACCTTTAGTCAAAAACCGGTAAAAGCTGGAAGTGCCTTTGCCCATTACCATTACTGGAAAGAAAAGCAGAGAGTAACAATGATAGCAGGAAGGTAGGAAGCTGGGTAAAAAGGGTGAGGGAGCTGGATGGGTTGCAGGGAGGAAGAGAAGACTGCATGGATGGGAAAGCAGTGAGCTTTGAAGAACGTCCTAATGCAAGTACTACTGCAGTGTCTTCTTTTAAGGTGTTTTTTTTTTTAAATACAGTACTTTAAAATGATCACTTCTAATGCTTAAAACCATCTACTACACACCTTAAGTGTCTTTTATCTTGACATCAACTCCTTTCATAAGCATTTAATGGACTTTTGTGATCCATCCAAATTCTCTTGGCTTTCAGAAAGCGACATAGGCAATTTAGATTTGATCTATGTAAGACTTTGAAACATGCTTATCTCATGGTTGAGAGTACATACACTGTTCATGACATTTGGAGACTGACTCCAAGTCATCAGGATGGTAGTAGTCATAACCAGAGGTTCCCAGCACTTCAAATGGAAGATAACCAATAATAGGAGGAGCTCTGAGGAAAACAAAATGACAACATGTTGTTATGACACGGGTGGTATTTGGAAGTGAAAAAACATAGTTATGAGAAAATAATTTGTCAAAATGGTATGAGACGTAGGCTATGATGAGAGCAGGAAGATGTGATTAAACATGGGCCACGGGCCTTTGACTATGCTTTTTGTGTTATTGCTATTAAAAATTCAGAATCAGGAGACATTTTATTTAATTAAATTCTACACCTCAACAGACAATGACAGGGTGTGGGTGGGTGGAAAGAGAGGAGAAGGATTCCAAACAAATCTAAAAAAAAGTAATTTCTGAAAAGGAATTTCATCCTACATCAATGTTTCAGTAAACCCACCTGTGATCCAAAAATAAAAACTTCCACTCAAGAGAGTGACGAGAAGTAAATTCACAGGTATTTTCATCAACAGTGGACATTTCTCGTATAATATGGGATGTCTGGAGTCTAACTGTGCAGCAAAAGCACAGAGATTGTTCAGGAAGATCCAAACTAATGAAGTCATTGTGGTCATTGCTCATGTTGTTATCTGCAAAGGAAAACGTATTTTGTGCTGACATCTACAGAAAAATAAAAAGAACATCAATCAATACACTGACTTACAATAATAAGGCGTAAAAAATTTCAAGACAGGCTAATTAATAAGTCTATTACCTTCTGTCTACTCATACCCTTTTCCAACTCTTTCTGTCATCATACATGTCACTTTTTCTTTTTGAGATTTCCTTTAAGTTTTTTCCTAGGATAAGAAAAATAAAAGAAGATCTCCTCACCATCCATGTCTCCAATGACCTGACAGGTCCCAAATACGCGAACATACTCATATGTAGGTAGCTCTCCTGGATCAATGGTACCACGACGTAAATGGCACGTAAATGATATGCTGTTATCATCTGCGAGAGAAAAAAAATGTGTATATGAATAAAAAATAAACCTCTTAAAAAAAAAATAAAGACAAGAGTGAAAATGTTTCTTATACAATGCATATTGTTGGCCCAGAAGCTGAATCTGGATTCAAATCCTGAGAGTGACACTTTACACCTCACCGTTCCCACGTATGAGTACTGGTATATTCTGCCAGGGAAGTAAACCTATGACACGCTAGCTTCCTGTCATCCGTTCTGCTTTAAAACAGGATAAACCCTGGCTCTATGGCCAGGCCTGATAGGCCTTGAATGAACTTTATTTTACAATGTAAAATTAAGGTAAGAATATCTTAGGACATGGTACTGCTTCTAATACAATAGGAACATAGATAAAGTCAAAAAAAAGTTTTGCAATTCATTCTTACCTAAAATTCCTTGAGAATGTTGTTTTGACAGCAGAGTAAAAAACTTGAGCCTATCATCTTCATGCATTAAATCATATAAGGAGTGATTAATCAGGTCAGCCTGGGGGAGAAGGAAAATTCTTATTAATAACGAAAATAATAATAATAATAATAAAAAGAAGAAGAAGAAGAAGAAGGACAATATGTATGTGAAAGTAAAACAATGCAATGTTATTACAAAGGAAAGAGGCTCAAACAATGTTTTAAAGATAACAATGCCTAATATTGTTGTACAATTTTGCTATCCCCCTGTCAAGTTTTCTATGTGTATCAAATATTCATGATTTTTTTTTCAAGAACGCTGATTTTTAATTCACTGCTTTTGTACCAGTGTTAATTTTGTATTTAAATAAATTAGATTTCAAATCGTAAAATTTTTCTCAAATACTTGTAGCCGAGAAGCTCTTGCTGATTTACTATAATCTACTGAAAATATATCCACAGCATACCAAATTTAATTAAAACAAGAGCCCTACAATTATGGGTTTTTTTTCTTAAGAACAATACCGGTATATGTCCAAGAAGTGATGTGACACTGTCAGATGTGAACAGAACTTTACCCTGCTGATTGAACACAACTAGAAAGCTGTCTACAGCCTGGAATGAAGACAATATGAACAGACATGAACAGAAGACAAGTTTGTATTTTACCTAATATATATACTATTTTTTAAAATCAAAGACATGATTTTTTTAAAGAACCCACAATTATTTTGCTTTATTTATAACTTGTATCAATAAAACCTAAAGTAGCAACAAGCTTTATAACAATAAACATGTAAAGGTAAAAAAAAATCACAGAAGTAAACTTATAACTGGTAATAATAGTAACAAAAGTATGCATAAAAAAAAGGCTACTCAATATGAATTTGAAGAACAAGACAAAATGATCAGTAGGAACAAATTTTGAAAAAAAACAAAAAACAACAACAGATAAATTGTAGGTTAAAATTCTGTGTGTGTGTGTGTGTATGTAAAGACAGTTATTTTATGAAGTGCAACAGTAATTCTTTAAAAAAAGAAAAAAAATGTTTTAGATACTCTCTTATTATGATTGTGATTCACTTTAAAAACTACTCACTGCACAATTTTAGATAGATTCTAGTTGTGAATAGTCAAATATAAAAATAATTTTCATGCTGCCACCATTAGTAATATTCTAACAATACTGTAATCAGATATATTTATTAAAATATCCACCGCTATACCTCCAGCATAAGCTGTGCAAATTCCTCATTGCACAAGAAAGTGGGTTTCCAGTCTTCTTTGATCTCATTGGCCGCTGACTGCACAGAGAATTCTGAAAGAAAGTAGTGAAATTATCCTTCTGATTATTAATATTAGTAAATGGCATGCCTAAAATTAATTCAATGTAAAACTGAAAAGAGACTAAAAGGTAAGAAGGTGTATATGAATTTCAAATTTATTATGTATGCCTGATACTTTTGAAAAAATGTTTGAAATATGACTTTTGATATATCGGTTCTTTTTGTCTAATTTTGTCTCCACAACAGTAAGTACAAATGTAACTAAAAACCTCTTATATATTGGTGTTAAGCTTGAGTATTAAGGCTTCCAGATTCGCAACTGTTGATTACTTGAATTCTAATCATTTCATTCTGGTGTTTTGTCCCAAGGAATGGAACTTTGCACAATTTTTCCTTTCCACACTTAGGTGTGAAGCAGGTACTGATATGATGCCAGGGAAATAAACCTGAAATACAATGTACTACCTTTTCCTACTACTTAAATTGGGATGATCTCAGACTCATTGGACCTATTAGGCTTTGAGAGAACTTGGCTGTCTTACTATGCTCATGAATGTTTTAGCGAAAGTGATACTCCAGCAGAAAAAAACAACTGTTTGATATAAATAAATAAAATATATTCAACATAAAGAAATCAAAACTTTGCCAACCTTGGTGATTCCTGAGAAACTGAATAGTAGACTTGAGCACAGTTGATTTGTCCATTTTCTTTGTGTTGGCAGCAACCATAGAACACAGCTCGTTAATAAGAACATTGAACTGGTCGCGACGCTTTTTCTCACTGAGATTGCGAGTTTTTCTGAAAAGAAAACATTTACTGAATTAACTACCTACTATAGATTTGAAATAAATGTCCTATTTCTGTGAAAAAAAAAAATTGTGAAAAATTAGCTCTTATGATTGAACAAGAAACATTTTAGAATTGTAAAACCGATATATTAAAATGTTTTTTTTTTCTTTGTAAAACTACTCATAGACATCATCACAAATAATACCCACGAAAATTTCAAGACTATTTGATCAATATATTATGTGTGGATATAAATTTGTAGATGATGAACACATTTTAATATATTAAATTTTGATTGTATTGCATTAAAAAGGTGTACGATCTTCCTTTTCATTACTTCATTCTGTCTATTAACATTTCTTTTTATTTTGATACGGTACACTATTTCAACACATTTCTGAGACAATCTGGTCAGTTTCATTATTTCATTGTAAGAGAAAAAAGGAGATACAATTTTGTAAATAAATTGTTTTCATTTTATCTGCCATTCTCTTTCGTTTCTATAAATGATAATACAACAGTCTACTTGTCTTAGCAGAATATAGCAAACAATGTCTAAAGTTAAAAGAAGAACCTAAGAAGATTTGTTTCTTTCATTCAGAATATAAGATCTTACCTTTTAACATTGTCTTTTTCATCATCTTCAAGGTCATCAAAGCTCAAAACACTTTCACTGGTAAAAAAAAAAAATTATCAAAATTAATTTTTGTGTTTTGAAATATAGATTAAAGAGATCCAAACTGCCATTTATCAGTAACATATTCTCAACAATCAGCAAGGATACACCAAACCTTGAATGTTTATGTTTTGGGTTTTTTTCATTTTCCAGGAATAATTTGTCGAGGCAAAATCTGGAAAAATAATCTTTTTCAGTGATGATCATACCAAATATATAATCTCTTCTCTACACAACTGATGTTTAAACTACATATGAATATCCTTTGCCAAGAACCTTGTTAAAGGTATGCGTCATAAAATAGTTTGTCAGTTATTTTCTTGTTTATTATCTATATAATAGTAAACCTTGACCTTTGAGAATGGACCAGAAATACTGTTTGCTTTTGCTTTGAGCCGAGCCCAAAATTTGCCATTATTGACTTACTTAATCCTCTTCATTCCCGGAGGAGCATAGGGCTGCCATTATTGATATCAATCATTTATTTACCAAATCCAAAAGAATGGGGACAATGATCTATAGGATAAAATCAATGGTATTTTTGCAGTATAGGACCTGTCTCGTGATGGATACAGAATCTATTATAATTATAACAGACTCATATAAAGATTTATATTTGTTTATCTAGATCTAGAGTGAATGCCCTGGCAGTCGCATGACTTATGGTGGGCTAGAGGTGTTCTCTTCTAACCCAAGTTAGCTTTAGTTGTTTTCAATTGGTTGAATAGGTTCAGTGACTCATAAAGGACACCATGGATGGAAATTTCTCATGTGATGATTGACCCACTAAGTCGTTGCAATGTATCTGTGGTTGTCACATTGATGCCCCATCAGTCGTTGCGCCAACGCATGGCCTAACTGTGACCCACTGGCCGTCGCCTCTCAAATCTTTCAACAAGTAGTCATCAATTTAATGCCTCAATAGTCCCCATTGGCTGTAATTTTGGCCTAACTGTTCCAGTACTGCTGTTGCATGTTGTTACCAGTTATTGATATACCCATGCAATCGTGCTGTATCACTTGCTCTTCCATTTTCATTTAAGTTCAGTATGTTTGAACCTCACTATTTCTATTTCAACTTGTTGGGCAACTTGAGGTTATCAAATATGCTCTCAGGCTACTTTGTAGATTTTGTTGTTTCAGTTTTGACCACAAAGAAGCATTATGACATCAACATAGGCTATGAACTGGGTCTACCGGTTCAATATTATTATCAAATGAGTGCCACATAGTAGACAAAGGATCAAGACCATGAACAGAAACGAGTGACAAGAATCTGTCAAATAAGGCAACATCAGACACTGGCCGACTCAGGGCATTCACTCTAGAAACAATTTCAATTTTCTCCACAAAAAAAATGGCCTGAAAAGTAAATTTGGATCTTAGGATCTGTGGAGTCCGCCTTCTCTTCTACTCCACCAGTAAGGGTTAGGGTCCGGTACTTCAAAATTACCAAATCAATGAAAGTGATAGATCTCTCTAAATCTTCCAGATTCTAATTTATGATCTACTCAACAACTGCGTTCGTTGTTAGATTCTATCTATGTGGAACGAGAATGAGTAGACATCTAGATCTAGAGTATGACTATCATCATACTTAACTTCTACTGTGAGAAGAATAAAACGAATTAGGATTAGATCAAGACTTGAATCAAGGGGAGGAACAGAGCAGATTACCTCTCAACGCTTCTACTTGAAGAGCGAAACAGTGCAATCTTCTTCCCGTAATTCATTTCAACGTCTAGCAGACTCAGCCATCTGGTAGACAAGTCATCCTAACAGATTTCAGAAACTCCAGTCCACAGAAATAATAGTCATGTATTGCACATCTTCACCAGAGCTACCATCTTGATCTTCGGCATTTCCTTTTAGTTGCCAGAGAACAAAATTAAACAACACTTTCACCTTTAGAGTGCTCGTTGTTTTAAAATACATTGTATTGTTTTTACATGTGGTTATAATCATCATAAATTGTCCTCAATTCGTTTCCTTGCTAAAAACATTATATTTTTTACTATAAATAATCAGGAATAATATTTCTCAGATATATTTATTTCCACGTCAATCAGAATGTCTTAGATTTGTAGAAAAAAAACACGGATGTACTTCGGACACGGACTGTGCATGAATGATTGGTTGTTCAGGATTTTAATTTCAAGGGAAGCAACTGAGGAAAAGGGGAGTGGTTCCACAGTTGTAGTTCAACAGCACAGCACATTATTATTCATTGCGGCCTATCCTTTTTTTGTTGTTGTCAAAAGCCCTTAGTTCTAACCAAGTAGCTTATTGCGACAAGAGCGCTTATTCCTTATCTGCATTATTAATATTAAGAACTAAAAAAAAAAAAAAGCAAAGAGGACGTCAAGTCAAAATCCATTCCTCCCTTGAGTGCTGCTATGGGCAAGCTGCTTCTGCTCCCTTATCTCTGTCAAAATAATAATTTAATCAACATGGGGACAAAAGCATATATACCGGTATCAAACGAATGTCTTTCGAAGTAACTGATTTAAAAAATAGATGAAAAGAGAGAGTCAACATCTATTCCTCCCTTTGACTGCTATTGCTATGGGCAAGCTGCTACTGCTCCCCGGTCACTGTCAAAATAACAATTTAATCAACGTGGAGAGAAAACGATATAGGCTACAAAATCAAACGAATGTCTTCCGAAATAAAAAGGGATGAAAAGAGAAAGAGATCTGGTTGTAAACTGTTGCCGAGTAGAACCCACAACATACAGTCATGAAAAAAAATCTCTCTCTCTCTCTCTCACACACACACACATAAACATCGCCTACGGGCCTATGTTGGAGCTTCAAGTTCCTGTGTTTGTCTTAAGAGGCGGTTTTTAAAAAGAAATACATGTTAGATTCATAACATGGAAACTTAACTTGAGATTTTCATTCCACTCTCACACTCAATGGTGTGCCTTCAAATCTTTTCGAGTCTGCTCTTTATCTTTTTCCCTTGTGCTGTAGGCCTATGTTGTATTGACATTTCCATCGTCTTTCAGTGAGGGGTTGATTCTGCCGTCACCTGAAGACACGTCATGTCCTTAGCCAGCATTTGTCTTGACTTAAGAAAAGAAGTACATTTAGTTCAGTAATGGAGAAAGTGTTGGCCATTTTCCTGCCCTCATACCTGTAGGGTATAACATCAATTAACGCCCCCCACCCCCCCCCACAACACACACACGACACTCTACTGTGGAAATTTTCGAATTTCAAAGTTGGATGGGGCACACCAAAGTGATGGGTTTGTTTTTGTCAGGCCTGAGTCTATCAATAGGCTTCTACATGTATCATAAGCACAAAACCAGTATCTTCTGTTACCTTGATGCGCAGTACATGTTATAGGCCTATGCGAAGTCAAACACCTTGGGCCCACCAACTATCCATCTTGATACATGTACTAGTGATGGATAATGAACGGCTGGTGTTGCTCCTGCGCATCAGCCATCCTTCCTATAATACATGTAATTCTAATTCTAGAAAATACACGAACTCGCCCTGGCTGCACACAACAGTGCATGTAATTTAACTGCGTAGTTTCATTTTTTTTAAAGAAGCTCTTTAACTTGTCAAGATGAATCATTGCAATGCGAACTAGATGAGATGCTTACTTCAACCAATGAAAATGAAAACATGTACCCTGTAGCTCGTGACTAATTACTATGCATGTGTAACATGTACAAGTACAATGTACATTTGTAGTTAAAATTAAAAGTTTTAAAGACTGTTGGTGCTAGCAATATTAGGGGTTTTGAAAAATGGTATACTAGTAGTGCATAGATTCCCAGTCCCCTCTTCCGCAATCTGGCATAGACTTTAGTACATGTACATGTACATGTACGTGTACTTCTATTGGAAAAGATCACGGATGACATTGAGAAAACATTGTCAAAGTCCAACTCCCAAAAGTAGTGCGGTCGTCCAAATAATCTCTGAACCACTAAACAGTTACTCACGTCCAATTGTATCTCTACTACTTTTACTAGCTTCTTATTTGGAGGTGCCAGGAACACTATTTCGTACTAAAAATCCTACCCCCCAACCCCAGTGCTACATGTACTGGCTTGGCATATCGTTCTGTGCCCTCCTTCTGCTTTGGGAGGTAAGCTGTTTGGTACCCACTGAATCGTCCTTGGCGCAAGGTGGTTCAAAACAATGAGGTGCAGCTCATTGACCAGCGTTCTACCAAGTGAATAAAGATCCACAGGCTGAGCTTATCCCGGTTTCCATAGCGCAAAGTCAAAGTGACACTGGTCTGACAAAATACACTGTGCAGGTTTAAAGTTTAAGTTTAGGTAATTAAGTATTGGTAGGCCTATAGGCCTACATGTACATAGTTGGTACACGCGCTCAATAATGTGTACCCAAGGAGAGAAAAAATAGCACAGTATAAAGTCTTTTTCCCAACGACATGATACGGCAAAGGTCCTCAGACTGAGAATCCACCAATCCTAACTGTCAACCACTGCGTCTTCCAAGTATTTTATACAATAAGGTGATTGAAGACACGAAATTGTGACATGGCTTATCAGATCTACATACATGTACATATACATTGTACATATATAAGTATAAGGCTGGCGGCACACAAGTCGTTCGCCACACGTCACTCGTTATATACATGTACTTATAGCACTCGCCACAATCTTTAATTTCCGTACGCTGCTTAGATCTAGAGTGGAATGAGAAATTCTAGACACTCGTCACATGCCGCTTGTTTAACAAAAACAAGTTATACGCCGTAAGACTGGCCACTAGTCAGTCACACAGAAAATTCGTACGTGTGTCCATGTCAACACAGTGGACAATGAAACAGTGGATTTTCTGTGATGGTTACGTGGAAAATATAATCGAAGACAAAAATAAAAGGCGTTCAATGCTTGTGCAGCCGATTTATGCCTCAGGTGAAGTTGAAGAAGAATACCATACGGTGTTTAAAGAGATTATCAAGAAGATTACGATGTTTATGTTTTGGATCTTTGACGTCGTAAATGAAAGGACATTCTTTGACGAGATAGATCAGCGTTTATGTCAGTTTCTGCCTCATCAAAATGTTGCGATAATTCTTCAGTGGCCATAGTTGAAAAAGTTTTCAAACTTAAACCAAGCAGGATGATAATAGTTGACACGCACGCCAAGCGGCAAACGGAAGACAAATTAATGAATAAGTGCATTACATTACGAACGACTTGCGCGAAGGGCCGAGCGGCCTTTGAATGACGTCACATGACCTCGTCGGTGAGGTCAGCGGCGAGCGACGAATGACAAGTAACTTTTTCTACATGTGTATGTGACTGAAATTTTCGGTTGCTCGTAATTACATTTGTACATGTACTCGTATCACACGCCGTACGCCGTGTGGAATATAGACTTCCTGTGTGACACTGTTTATTTGCTTCGAGCGACGAGTGGCAAATGACTTTCTCTGTGTGCCGCCTGGCTAACATGTATGCATGTACGCGCAGTCACTTACCTCGACAACCCCTGCTCCTTTAGTAGTCATAAATCTTGGCCATTTTGTCAGCCGTTAGTTAATAAACTCGCCGGAACGGCGCAGCATGACAATGACAGACGGCCTGAGCACTGAGCGTTCCTTCCCTGAGTGGAATTAGGCCTACTGG
>JBDFRD010236717.1:0-11266 GCA_039654405.1 Bullina lineata
TCCATAATTTCGTCTCGATCTAATGGTGCAGCAACAGACGAACGGCACATCAGTGACATCATCAATTCTTGCGTCACTCCCCACATTTTCTTTGTGCTTTCTTTGTAAACTTGTTGTGTCACGTCCGTCTTGTTGGTAGTGTGAAATGGCGCCAGTTTTAACACGCGCGGGACGATTCGGAATTCCTTTTAGTACATCTTACGAAGTCACGTTTACATTGTAGACTCCGTGAGTAGTATGTTTTAAAACGACCAGGCAAAATACTTGCGTTACGATAATTTCCGACGCATTTCATGCCCAATTGTTGAATGTAAACACAATTTATTAGGTCAGAATCAAAGTGGCACAGACTATAGTTCCATGTCATTGCTGTCATCCTCTCTCCGGTCTTGCGCATATCACTTCACCTCTTCTAGCCTATCTCATGTTACTTATAAGTAATATGTCTATAGAAATCTATATAGAACTAGATCAAGATCTGAAGAATGAATAGTGGAGATGTAGATGATCTACAGTGATAGATCAGATTTATTTCCATAGTGAAAGTGAAAGCGCTATAGTTTAATTATAATAGGGCCTACTTTTCATTTCCTCTCTAGATCTATTTCTCGGTGTCCAAAGCCCGATTTATTGTGCATTTATTGTAATGTAGAATCTTCATAGATCTAGATCTAGATCTAGCACTGGATTGGAACATTTCCCTTTTTTTTCTTTATGTCTTTCTTGGAACTAATCTAATAATTAATTAAGTTTACCTCTTGTCTGCTACAGGGATTGAATTGTTACAGACCATCGGGATTGGGCCTAGTGTGTAAAAATAGACTTCGAAAGGAAAAAATTATGTTGCCGTTTTCCGGAAACGGTGCTATATCTATTTTTTAATAGCATACATTTCTAACACATATAATTTCTATTATTGTCTTGAATGTTGATATTTTATTGAAAAATGGATAAGATAAATCATATATTTATTTAAATTGATAAGATGTTATATCATGTACGATAATCACACATATGAATTCAAGCAAAAGATACAAAATTCATGTTTGTTAGGAAGTAATCTTATACTACATTATGTTAAAAAAAATAACACCGGAAATCTTTTCCATCGTTGACTGTGACATCGTCAGAATAAGCCTGCGTCGAACGGGTTTTCCCATGATTGTCATGATACGTAGGCCTACTGCTTGGTCATTCCAGACCTGACACAACGGCAAATCATTAACTTTTTCCCAAGCCAAAATCAAAATCTAGATATTCTAGATTCTAGATCTAAAGCTGTTTCTTGGTACATAGATATCTACACATTTTGACAGACTTTACTAAAGATTGGCCAGCTGTCTTATTAGAGATCTATAAAGTAAGTTTAGTAAAGGCTAAAGGGCTTTTACTTTTGCTTTACGCAAAAATTCAGAAAGGAGTTGATTTGAGTGCAGTTGAGTCTCATTTGTGCAACTGAACAAAAACCTTGGGGAGGATTTTCGAACACGGTGGCATTGCTAGAATTCAATTGAACTTCGCTTACTTGATCTAATGCAATCCTTACTAATACTAAAATACACTTTGTCCATTTTCAATTCATGTTCACCAAGGCCAAGGAAATGCTGTTTGGTGTTGAAATTCACTCAAGCTTTTTTTTAATTTTAGTGAATTGGCTGTTCAATAGGCCTATTCTTTCATTAGTCTGTGGTCCATGGAAATAGAAGCAAACAAGACTGGGAGCGAATAAAAATAGAAATCTAAATAAATGTTGCTTTGCGGAAAGTTTGTATGTTCCGCTCCATGAAAATGGGCCTTTAGGTTTTGCAGATTTAGATCTACATCTTATAATGATTTAGAATCTATCCTGAAAATACCAATGACGTTAATGTTGTGAATTTTCAAAGTAAAAAAATAATCTTTCATGTCCCAAAGTTGAACGACTGTTCTCTATCTACCCAGTGTTAATCCAGACCTCAGACCGGGACACAAATTAGCATAATTTTCATTTCATGCACGTTTCTTTAGAATCATTCGAATGATTTTCCTTCATTATCATCATGAACATTTTTCTCCCGAGACTATTAAACTGTGGCTCTCAGTTTGTGTCTATGATTTCTTCATATAGATCGAGCCAAATATGATCATCAGTCCATAGGCTTACATTGATGATCAGATCTTTTTTCTTGTTCGTTCATGAAACAAAACAATGGAGAAGGAAATGTGTTTATCTCCTAAAATCTGTAAAGTCTTTTCAGGCCACTAAAACATTTAAATGATAACTTGCATTTTCATGCATACGGTTTTATCAATAATTATGATGGCGGAGAAACAAATCAGAAAAAGAAATAGACTTGTATCATAGTCCAAAATATTCATGAGGATATATTGTGGCAAGTATCAGAAAGAATGACTAAAAAATCTGTACTGTGGTGAAATGTTTTACAATGTCTTCTCTGAAATATATGCATAGACTATAGGCTTTTTCAGTGACTTTCATAACTATTGAAACTATTGGCATTGAAAACTTATAAACAGACCATATGTTTCAGAGTTGTCAATTTTGCCACCATTATAAAAATGAATAATAAACTTTGGAATATTGTGAGTCATTGGTGCATAGAAGTACAATGTATTCATTAAACAATCTTTCATCTCCTTAATTTTTAATTTTTCCTCTATTTTTTTCTTCAGGAAAATCTGGAATTTTGTTGAGACTAAGTAAAAAAGACAACTTACCAGCTGACAATGTCGCACGGAATGTTTTATCAGACAGCAAGAGTCAAAATGACGAAAACACAGACTGTACAAAAATTGATAAAGCCGGCTGAGATCAGTTCCCCACGATTCCCACTTCCAAAACCTCTTTATGTTCCCAACTTGAGCAGAGTTGATTATAATTATATGATGCCAGCAGATTTCAGCTACCTTCCCTATGCATACCCCAAGAGCAAGCCAGGTCAAGCGAAAATAAATGAGATTATTTCCTTCAGCCTGCACCAGCAGAGACAATTGCATGTGGATCACGTTTCAGGCTTTGTAACAGCTATTTTGCACCGATGTCTGACTGCAGCTCACATTAAACACAGAGTGGTCTCTGGATATTGCAGGGTGTTGAGTGACAGAGCTATTCCACACATGTGGCTGGAGATTGAAGGCTGTATTATTGACAATACTTACTGTTGTGATCAAACAGAAGAAAGCCTCATGTACATTAAGAAAACTTATCCGAAGTGCTATGGCGAAATTGTGTTTAATCAGCATCAGAAAGGCTCAGTGGATGATCTTTTCCCAGAATCTTGTAAACTTGATGGTTGCCAGAAAAAAAAGCTTATTATTCAGATGTTCATGGAAGAACCAGACAGAGGAATAGCTTTAGAGCTGAATAATGATGATTGTAGAGAATTTTACTTCACAATGATCCGTCATATGTATGAAAACTATGAAGTCACAGTGCAGGGCATTGATCCCTTAGTTCATTATGTGTGTTGGAAATGTGGACGTTATCCAAATGGTGCCAAAGAATACTTGTCAGATTTGCTCATCAAAGACCCGGAGTGTGTGGACTGTGAAAAAACAAACTCATATTCCTGGAAGTTTAAGAAATGCTATAAATGCAATCTGGCCAGTTACTGCAGTAGCAAGTGTCAGAAGCTGGACTGGGAAGAAAAACATTTTCTTCTTTGCATTGGGCGCTGATTTTAACAATGAGCTCATGGAACAGATTGTTTGATTAGAGCTGCTTGTATTCCATCTCTTACTATTGAGTCTTCTTTTGAAACAGGATAAGCCGAATGCTTTATAATGTAGGTCTATAGACAAGAGGAAGATAACAGCAACACCCTCTAAACCTTTACCACCACACCATACATTATTCATTTAAGCCAGCAATGGACGTAACACTAACACACCAAGTGACTTCTAAAGATTTTATACTTTGCTTCCACATCTACTATTTTGAATGTAAGAGAGGGTTTTTATTAGGTCATTGCAAAAAAAATATTGCTGCATATGAAAAAAAGAAGTGTAAAGCAATATGTACAAATGAGTGATGTAAGCCAAGAAGTTCCATGAATTTATGTCAGATTGCTAGTGTGTGGATTCAGTTTTTAACTACATAATGCTTTCTTCGTCTGGCATACAAGCTTTAAACTAGGTCATGGTCTAACTACAGTAGCTTCTTCGTCTACCATCAACATTAATACATGTATCACATGTTGTGTACAGAATGTAAAATTTAAATAAATGAAATACAATTTACATCATTTTCCCTTTGCACTTTTGCTTGATTTTTGAGCTATAATAATAAAAAATATCTGGGACTTTAAATTTGCAGTTTTCTGAGCAGTTAGAATTTTTTATGGCCAGATATTTTGTTTGGATTTGAATTGCACTATCTATTATATTTACAAGCATAATTCCCCGTTCTACAAACAGAGCGGATACGTGCATTGATGGATTGAGAATTGCACATCCGTGAGTTGGTGCGTCACTAGAAACGGAGCAATTAGAGGAAGTGGGCTTGAAAGAGGAAGTAGTTCATTTTGAAATGGCTTATCGATTTTTCCATTTTTTTTTCTTTTATTATTTTGTGTTTTTTGTCAAATTGTAAACAAACCAAACATTTTGCGTAAAGATGCTTGCAACAGACTGCGGTTTGTAGGTCCTGATGAACATGCCAATTTTGTCTGCTTTTCATTTCTTGGTTTTTAAGCCTATTGCACCACAAAGTTTGGGGCTTAGCTCCATTATAATAAGATAATCAGGTCCTGCATAGACCAAATGGATCTACATGTATATTTGAAGCTAGGCTTTCTTATGTCAAACATGGGCTACCTTAAAATGTTGTAATAATATAAAGATCAGTCTTTTAATTTTAACAATGTACTTTATGTATGTGTCCATTGATTATTGTCACAATGTTTTTATTAGTATATAATACTACATAAAATAATCTTGGAAGAGTCTTATTCATGTATTTCCATGAAAAATTAAAGCTTGAAGTACCATAAAACAGTTGTTGTTTTTTTTCACTTGTAAATCAAAGGAGGCAAGAAAAAAAGTGGGAGTGGAGGAAGAGAAACAAAATTAGAAGGAAGAAGAGCAAAATGAAGAAATAAGTGAAAAGTTAAAAGAATGAAGAATGAAAGAAGACAAAAAAGTTTTTTGGGTTTTTTTTAAGTCTTAGAAAAACCGAATGCCATGGACATAATCTTGTTAAGGATTCCCAAGTGGTGGGTCAAAGGGTCACATGGTCCAAATAGCTTTTCTTGGCTTTTTTTCTTCTTTTTTCAACCCTTTCCGAGAAAGTTTTCATTGCCGCCTTCACAAGCAGACTTTTAGAGACGATTTTAGTTTTGGTCACTGCAGGAAAAAAAAAATTATTAAAATAAATGCATGTTCATTTGGAAAAAATAGGGGATAAAAAGATGAGTGATTGAAACATTGAAGAAGTCTTTTTATGGATTTGTTGAATTGTTCTGAAGTGTTAGACTTTACGTAGCATGTTCAGATATGAATGTTTGTTTTGAATCATGTGATACTTGCTGAACGATATGCACTACATTTGTGTACCTTGCCTAGAAACTTGCTAGAAAGAAAAATAATTACTGTTGCCGAAATCCACTATAACCATCAATGAAATATTATTACTATGGTTTCAGTATTCTCAAACATTTTATCAGGCACAGACTTGCCAAAACATAATCTACAAATCTGCACAATTATTTGTCTGCATCATGATTCCTCCTCTTACTGTGAAAGCCTTGTAGTGGAAAATGATGATAATTCTCCATGAAATTGTAGTATGAATGTCATTTATGTATTAATTATATCAAAATTATGTGATAAAAAAATAAATCTAATGAGATGGATTCCCAAATAGACAAATTCTTTGAAGTTCTGAAACTATGATAAAATATATTTTTCTCTGAGACTGCGTATTGATAACGAGCTGACATAAAATCCATTTTTATGTCAATGATGATGATAAGGTTGAGACGGATCAAATTTATGATCCATTTCAAACTTTTTCTCTGTTAATACAGCTGTTGACGTTGAAATGTCATTTGCTTTCTTCGATAATTCCTCTTATTTTACATACCAGTTCAATTAAAGACAAAAATAAGTTTTGTTCAAATACTTTTTAATTTATATTTCATATATATTAACAATAAATAACTCTGGAGAGACACAGAAGCACCAGAGATGGTAGAAGAAGCAGATTCAAATCCTGCATTCTTGTAAATAATTTGTAAAAGTCCATAATATATATGTCTTGTATCTTCAACAAATCCAAAATAATCAAACTGGAAAAAAAAATCTTCAAACTTCACTTTTTGTTCAACTCAATTCCATTTCATTACAATCAGGAGGTTGTTTCATTTAACTTTTTCGTTGATCACCTTAATATCACCGTGGAGACTGAAATGAGGTGTCTTAACAGTACATGGGGGAGTCTGACAAAGATAGCCCATGACAGACAGAAGTGGAGATCCTTTGTTGCTGCCCTTAGCGCCAATGGGCTTAATGGGTAGATGATGATAATGATGACCTTAATATCACTGTATGTTGCCTGCTGATGTATAAAATTCAAATGTCGTTAATTTTTGTGTTTCTTTTTTTCTTTTTATTGGCCACTGTTATCACTGAGTTCACCTTTCTTCACCCACCAGTGCAAAGCGAAAACTGGTTTGTGAAATTCATATTTCTTTGTGCAAGGTTCAATTAAAAGAAATATTCAGAAATCAACAAAATAAAATATGGGACTGAAGGCTTTCTTCTACTTTAATCCAAGATTCAAGTTCTTTGTAATTGACTTAAAAAAATAACAACAAAAACTGATACGCACATGGCATTCAAGGGAAGTAACCATATATTTCACAACTGTAAACTCAATTTCACGAATTGCCTCCCTGTAGATATTATGAGTGCGAGTCATGTTCACAATTTTGCACACATCAATGCAACATAATCTTAATTTTTTTCCCTTCATTCTAAATTGGAAAATGGTCATTTTTGGTAAACAAGGATTGCTTCCTTTTCTATTTCACTTGAGATGAATTTAGGATCATTTGACCTCCTGCAGGGTCAATTGAAAGGTTAATTTTAATTTTTTGCATACAGGATGGGCTAAAACTAAAAGCAGGCTAACACTAGGTACATGTATGCACTTTTCAAAACAAAAACATTTTATTACATTGATTAATTAATACTTATTTATTAATAGCTTAATATTTGCAAAACATAAATAAGCAATATATGGGAAGCCGGTTTGAAATTTTGTTTCGATAAATCTGTTCGAAAACATAAGTCAAATGGCATCCAAATCAAATAGTAACACGACTATAAGCCAACTGTTGTCTTTGGCCTACTATGCTAATACATTTTCACCGTCTTTTCAGTCAAATACTTTTCAAAACTTAAATAACATTCTTCCCACATCTCAGTCTCAGGAAATCCACATGCATTCTCTAATACTAATATATCATACGATTTCATCAGTACCTCTCAACTGTATTTAATCATATAGAAAAATAAGGCATTTCATATCCTCAAAAACCCAGAAACAGCATATTAAATGCGAAACATTTTCAAACAATTCACATTTCTAACATTCATCAAGAATTTCCTTTGTTCTCTTTCATACGTCTCAAGGCCTCGAAAAACACCTTTTTTGTTTCATCTAACGTTGTGCTGTAAACCTTGAGATCTTCCTCTTTAGCCTTAAGGGTCCTATGTAAGGCTGTCTTTAGCGACTGATTTTCATCTTTCTGAATCTCCAGCCTGTACAAGAAGTTAAAAAAGAGGACATCATTTTTTTTTTACTTCATTAAACAAAGGACTTTTTAAATTTAACACACACAAACAAAACATCTTCGTTAAAGATTAAAACATACACATTGTCATAAACAGATGCATATCAAACAGAACTTGGGAACAATGATGATGTTTTTGAAAACAGAAATAAAACATAGATCTAATATTAATTCATAAAAAAGCCTGTCTACTTTTGGTTATCACACAAATTACTCTACAACATCTTCCTCCTTAAATTTCACTGACTATTATCATCATTTACATTTTATCTTCAGAAACATTTTCAGCTACCTACCATTAGTAATAGTAGAAAACTAAAGTCACTTTTCAATTCCTGATACTTGCCTCATTTTCTTCACCATCTCCATGAAAATCTCAGGCTAATTCAAGCATACACCATTGAAAATTCACATTAATTTCATTTACAACTTCACAAGCTACAACAAAAGTTTAGCAAGGAAGTGCACAATCATCATCAGGAACCTGTTACATCAATGTTGGTGTGTAGGGCAGCAACAAAGCTCTCCTCCATTCCAGCCTGTCCTTCACTAGCCTTATTAAGGATCCCTATGTTTGTCCCATGGCTTTCATTTCACCTTCCAGCAAGGAAGTGCAAAAATACTAAAATGGCTACAACTATGTAATTTATTTTGTAATTATTTGATATCAAAAAGAAAAAAAAAATTCTAACCGCTAATGAGGAACTCTGCGTTCTTAGTCCAGTGGGAGTCTTATAATATTAGTAACTGAACATGTTTCATGTCAAGGCAAGATGCTCAACAAAACTAACTACAGTACAACCAGTAGCATGAAAGAGATAGGCCTAAAACAGATGAATTTCTCCAATTCAATAGATGAAACAACAATACACAGCAATAAAAAATAGCGTCCGATCCCAGGGCTACTAACATTACCATGCCTATATAATACTAAGGTTTCTATTCGAATCAAGACAGACATTTCAATTGTAAACTAAACAAAATGTGGAATTTCTGCAAAGTACATTATCTCAGAACAGATTAAATTAAGGGCAAGCTTCTCACCTTGTCAGTAATTCATTTCTATCAACTGCAGAATCTTCATCATCATCTTCATCGTCACCCCCATCTCTGGCAGATGAAAAACCTTTACCAACATCCCTCTTCTTGGCTGAAAATAAGATACAAGGGAGGGTTTTTCAATATTGTTCTCACAGCACGATTACAAAATTATAATGGTGTCAAAATTAATACAAAACCATATGATAGAAGGATTTGATCAATCTCATTTGACTACCAGATATGTAATTAATGGATTGTACACATCAAATAAAAATTTATACTATTAAAATAAGTAGTCAGACAATTTTTAAGTTTGTTTCATCAAATGAAATTTAATTACACGGATAAATTAAAATATATTTCTGATAAAAGTAGCATTCTTCCTTATTAATCATAATACCAAGAGTTGTTATTTTTTTCTCAGGATCACAGAATTTACGTTAGAATAGCATTATTCAGGTTCCAGGAGCCTTCAAAATTTCTTTCTTGGGAAATAAAGGACAAAGATTGTTAATGACATCTTATAGTTAGTTACGGTAAGGCAAGAACTGGATTCTACGATACCGGTAGAGGTCAATAAAGCCATGATATACAGTGGAAACCTCGAAAGCCGAAGTCGGATAAATCAAAGTTTTCGAGACATAAGGTTTTTTTCTCCTCTTTGGCTTTGTTAAATTTGAACGGATAATTTGAAGCTACAAAGACTCGATTCTCTTAATTTGGAGTTGAGATATCTCGACCAACAGTAATAAATCGAATCTCATAATTTGAAGTTGGTTGGCATCACAACCAACGGTATAAAATTTTGTTCCTCTCTCCATCCATCAAGTGATACTCTGCTGACCGAGCAAAGCTGGGTTTTTTTTAATGGGCGGGGGAGGGGGGATCCAAGGAAAGTAACTGGACAATCATTTTGATATTCTTGGAACTCAGTTATGTCCCTGTCTATAAATCAAACCCGCTTAACTCGAAGTTTTGGTCCATTCCCAAGCACTTCGAATTATGAGGTTTCCACAGTACCTCATTGTATTTTAGCACTGATCAAAGTGATGGCATTAAATATTGTTCGAATGAAGCAAATTAGATTTGGGGTTTAAAAAGAGGAATAAAACACTCCTCCTCTTTCAAAAGAATTCTCTCATGAACTGAACCTTCTTACATTCAATACTGTGCCTTCCAAGTCTTTTTTCCAGCTCTACAGCCAAGCGTTTCTGGGCCTGAAGCTCCGTCTGAGATTCACTCAATTTCTTTGTCTCTTCTGCTAGCCTGTGTTGGTGTTAAGATTTACACATGACTTCACAGAAGCACAATGATTAAAACTAGTCAACTTGGAATAATAAATCATTATGTTCCAATGATCATTGCCTTTTCTTAAATAATAGTAATAACAGTAAGGAAAAGGTTCCAAGTCTCAGCCCTGTTATGTTATCTTTATTATGCTTTAAAAAACACACTAGTGTATTAGTATTAGATTTGGAATGTTTCTGCCTACCACAACTTGTCACTAATATATATATATAATTTCAACAAGCATTATCCACTCTTGTCTCTTATTAAGTCTGTAAAATATGAACTTGCTTCTACATACCAAAATAAGTCTACACATTATGTTTTCCTCCATCTTTATCTATAGAACTTACCTGCCCTGCAAAACCTGTACAAGCTCTGTCATCTTGTCCCTTTCTACTTCAGCTGCCCTACTCTTGACTTCCAGTTCTTGGTACTGATATCGCAACTCAGAAATTTCCTCATTATTTTGATTCAATTGATTTGGCGGTATCCCTCTGAAAAATGTCAAGCAATCAGTTCAAACATGTTTCATTTATGGAGACAATATCAATAACAATGATTTTTGTCTGTCTGCTGGACTGTCTGTTTATTTCCGTCTTTCTTTTCTCTCTCTCATTCTCTCACACACATTCTCTCTAGTTGTAATAATAACAGTGACAGATACGCCAAAAAAAAAAAAAAAAATTTCATGAGAAGTAGGAGACACAGCTGCAGCACAGACAAATTTTTTTATTATTAATTACAGAGATAGCTAGAGAGAGAGAGGAGAGGGGAGCATGGTTCCCCAGCAATGGAAACAGAAATGAAAAAAGTCTTTTTTCAAAAATTTTACACTAGCTGATCATTACTTTGTGATTATCCTGACAAAAGATATATGCGCTGGTTCTGATTAACTGTAGTGAAATCCTGATAACTCAAAGTCAGTGAGACCATGGAATTAATTTCCAGTTATGGGGAAACACAGAAACCCACATCCCCATCACCCCTTTTTGCTTGCAAAGGGGGGAGCTGAGTTGATGAACAGCACCTTGACCACTGTGGTGGCACGGTGGCCAAATGGTCAGAGCGTTGGACTCTAATCCAAGGGTCCAGGGTTCGAATCCGGGAGGTGACCGTGTTGTGTCCTTGGGAAAGACACT
>JBDFRD010236826.1:0-11266 GCA_039654405.1 Bullina lineata
AGCTCCTCCATTCCAGCCTGTCCTTCGCTAGCCTTATTAAGGATCCCCATGTTTGTCCCATGGCCTTCATTTCACCTCCCACTGTTCTTCTCCATGTTGTTCTTGGCCTTCCTCTTGCTCTTTTGCCTTCTGGAGTCCAGAATATTTTGTGATGAAGCACCAAGTTTCATCTTGTGATAAACTCAGACAATGAAAGTTACAAAATTTGGTCTTTTGGATGGCCTGACATGATATTTGTATGTAGAATCTAGGGTAGGTATAAAAATTATGTGCAGGTAATCTGTCTCCCCCACCCACTTATTCTCCTCCCCCCAACCTATAGGGTGGCCCTGTCTCATGAAAGGTCTCAGCTAATTTGAATTAGTTAATGAATTCTTATTTATGTTCATATTACAGAAAATACCTGCTCATGACCTTGCATTCTTCAAAAAACCACATCACTTCCCATTTCATATATTATTAGCTTACTTATCTTTTATCTCGATTTATATAATCATATGTGCACAGCTCGCTGACTCTTTGGCTATGAAACTTTGATGCACTGCCATTTCTTATAGTTGTGTTATGTGTTATCATGAGATGTTCAAAGTCAATGTTTGTGATTAAGGGATACAGGAAAGCTATCAGGAACAACACCATAAAAAGTGGATGTGATCTATTATATAAATGATTTGAACATTCTTTTGATTTACTCATTAAGCAGTTATTCCTCAGTATTAGTAAGATTGCCCTTGGGGGTTTCCGGTCATTCTGAAGTCCTTGGCTTTGAAAAACAAAATTGGCAAAGGACATGTAGTGGGGGCAGGGTAGGCGGGTTAAGGTGTATAGATCTAAATAAAGACCTAAATCTAGGCCTTTTGACTTATTTGTGCATCTTGCTGCCTATTTCTAAAATATTTGACCTATTTGTTTGAAGATTAAAAAAAGGAAACATTTACAAGACGTTTGTAGAAATTGAACTGTTACTGCACATATGAGACAGGACAGAGATGAAAGAACCTTGCAATCTGCGAATGCTTATAATCAGGCTGACAACAAGTTCCAGTACCTTTCAATGTTTAGAATGCTATCACTCTAGTCTCAGCTAGAAGTTTGCTCAATCCCTATGTAATTGATGCAATTTGTGGGGTCAAAATAATTTTTCTGAAAGTATCATTTTAAACACTTCAGTTAATGAAAACAAAAATAGACTCAGTAATATATCATATATATTTTTATCTTTTCACACAAAAAACATCTGATAGACAAGAAATTGAAATTAAAAGGAGATGAAGGCTGTTGAAGGTAATAGAAAGATGTTTTGTCCCTTGAATTTTAAATCATTCTCTTCGTGAACATCACATTTTATTTTGTCCTTTTTGTGCTCACAGATGGATGCTCGTCACAAGTACCTGATGGAGCAACTGGCTACTGCCCTTGACTTGGATTCAAATGCTGTGGAGGAATTTCTGGTCTCAGATGAGAAGGTATGGATATAAATAAACTTAAGTTTTGTTTTACTTTGTCTTTTGAGCTCTGCTTTAACTCATTCCATACGGAGTGATTTTTACCAATACGCATTGTACGGAATTAGCGGTGACGCAGAGTGCGGCAATTCGGGTGGAATGAGTTAGGCTTACTGTTTAGTATTGCATGTAAGGAAAGACAGTCAAAAGAAAAGATTATTACCTCATTTTCAACCATTTTGTAATGGATTATTCAGACCTTGCCCTTGTTATGGCTGGTATTATGTCAAAGAGGATAGACATTTTACACAGTTTTTTCCTCTCTTTGCCCAGGTGCAGATACAATTGAGAGAACTTGAAACTGGAATTAACTTCAGGATTTTGTGTTTTATAGACCTTGAAGGAAGTTTTCTTTGTTGAAATGTGCAATTTTTCTATTGTTAACTGTTATCGTTATTATTTATTTTTGTTTCAGTTTGACACCATGCATGATTTCTTCAAAGCAGATGGTTCTCGCAAAATCATGTTTTTCTATCAAGACGTAGCGGTATGTAGATTCTAAAACATATTTATAATGAATTCATTTATCAATACTATCATAATCATGGTCAATTTCTGTAGTCTAGCTGCTTTTTAATGTACTTTCTCTCATGAAAATAATGACCAACAGCTCAACTTTGCTGCGAGTCATAATATATTCTACCTTGTTACATTTATATACAACAAAAAAAAAAAAAAAGGAAAAGGAAACAAAGCAGTTTTTTCCATAGAAAAACAAAAGATTACTGAAACAGCCACTGATCTGGTGTGCATTTTTAGACTTCAGTAGGTGTAGATAAAAGTGAACATTTTGGAATTAATGGAATGATCATAAATAGATTATGCCTTATTTTTCCCCAGAAAGGAAACTCGGACAAAAAGAAGCTGTTTATCACTCGAGGAGACGCAGAGGTATTGAGCATTTTTGTATACAGTTCTTTATGAAATGTGCTTCTGACACAAATATTTCAATTATGGGTTTATGAATGAAGAGGAGAAATAAAAGCAGCATTACCACGAAGATTGTGACGGTGTAGGCAAGAAAGAGTAAGTGTAGTTTTCTTTGTAGTTCTTGGTTAAATGAAAAAAGAGTGATCAATCAATAAGTTTTAAGCTTGTTTTTAAAAATGAGATAAGGAAAATTTTAGAGAATTTCTGATTTAAAAAACAACTTAAAACACATCAAAAGTAATGAAGTACCTCTTTTCATATAACTATCTCTGTATGTCTTAGGAAATGACAACTGTTGGATCTGAACATATCTGATTTTTTTCTTAAGGGTCTTCATGGAATTTGCCTGTTCTTCTTGAGAGTGACCAACAAAGCCATCACACCTGCCAACGTTGCTCAGGAAGTGAACTTTGGAACCATGGACTGTACAGGTGGAAAAGTCCTGAGTGGATTTGAAAAGCATCTTTCGAAAATCATTTTGCCAGCTCTAAAGTCACTTGAGGTGTGTTTTACTTTCTCATAGAATGTTTTTGTTGCTTGCAAATGAGCTGTTGAGCTTTTGTCTTATCAAGGGATGAGCCGGCATAATGGCCTTTGGTTTTGGGTATTGTAAAATGGTATTAGGAGGCAATTAGACTAGGTTAGCTACACATGATGACGTAATTAAAAATATAATGAACCAAAAGTGCGAGTGTAAATCAATGAATTGTGCCTAAAATATTAATTTTATCCAAGTCTGTCGAAAGATTTAAAAGGAGAAAAGGAAACTATAGTGCTGATACAAATACATGATTTTATGGTTATGCCATATTTTTTCTATATTTAATTTTTTTAAGCTGTTAAGAGTGTATCATTTTTGTACATTTGTTTATTTAATTGTTTCCTCTTGCACCAACAGCAATGGGGGACATTGTCCACAGAAAATGGAAGCAACGCCCAGGTTGAAGATTTCTTGGAGCATCTGGAGAAGTTTGTCAACAGCCTCATGTCAGCACTCAGCAACATGGAGGGCCAGGTCACTCTGCAGGAGAATGGTGTGGGTCACATCATTGACCATGTCAAGACTCCAGCTGATTATCAGGATACAGGTGAAAACAAATATTGATTGTCTTGTTTGATTTGGGTTTTTGTTGTAATTTTCAAGTGTGTAAAGAAGTATGAGTAAAACAATGAAGCAATAAAGTTATCAAGATATTGGTGATGATGATGATAAAAGGGGGAGGAAGAGGAGAGGAAAAAGGAGAAGGAATAGAAGGATGATGAGGAAGAGAAGGAGGAGGAGAAGGAAAAGAAGGAGGAGGAGTAGAAGGGTGGTTGTGACAATGATGACAATGTGAGAGAGATATTCCACAAGTAATGGATTCATTCTTATAACTTTACAGCTAGTAACACAGAACATCTGGAGAAGTTGGAGGAACTGCTGAGCATATGGGCCAAACAGATTGAACAGGTCCTTGCAGAAAGTGAGCAGATGAGGAGAGAAGCAGATGACATTGGCCCAACGGCTGAACTGGCATACTGGAAGAGCCGTATGGCAAAATTCAACAAGTGAGGATGGGTTGTTTCTTTTAGATATTTTTCATAATACAATAGGGGAGGTGACCGTATTGTGTCCTTGGGAAAGACACTTTACACCATTTTTCCTCTCCCCCACCCAGTTGCGAATAGGGTACCTATATTTTGCTGGGGAAGTAAGCCTACGACAGACTAGCGTCCTGTCTAGGAGATGAAGTCAAAATCATGTATTAGGCTTCACGTCACCAAAACAGGGATAAGCTCCGGCTCTATGGGCCTCATTGGCCTTGAAGGAACTACACTCTTGCATTTTGACATGTTTACCATCAAATAAGCCCACCTATTTACCACCTAAATTTAGGCCTTTCTAAAGTCACTTACCTACCATCTTTTGAGATGATTAAATTACCATTTGAATTTACCAACAAGATGGTTTGTTTGGTGTAGTAAAATGAAAACAAATTGAAAGAATAATAAAATAACAGTTTTAGAAGAATAATTGTATTGATAGAAGGATTTTTTTGTAGAATTAGGGATAGTTGTCATAAGTGTTATTCAACTTTTGGATGTAACTGCCCGCCTACATAGGTGTGATTACCTTACAAATCCTTATGAAATATTTAACATTTTCAAGTATTATCATCACATTTGTAATAATTATATTTACTGTTCGATATATATTATATTCAATATCTAATGTCAATACTTTTTCTAAGTTTATTTTTTTGCTCTTATCTTTGTAGTTTATTTCCATACTCCATTCATCTTTCAATACTTTTTCTTGATTTGAATTGGCCATTAAAATTATAATAATTATTATTATTATTTTTTTTTTGTGCCCATAGATGGTGGAAATAATAAAAACAACATGTTTTTTGCACATGGAATTATTTAAACACAAAGGCGCTAAAAATCTAGTGTCATTGCTTAGCTTTTAAAGAAAGTGTTTGCTTTCTTATCCGATGGCAGCCTTTAACAATTCTTATGATCTTTTCCTTGCTTTCAGTTTGTTGGAGCAGATGAAGAGTCCCAGAGTAAAGGCCGTGGTTGGTGTCCTGCAGGTGTCCAAGTCCAAAACCCTGAAGAAGTGGAAAGAGCTGGTGAGTGCACTTGCCGACCAGCCTTACTTACAAGTGAAAAAGTCATTGCCTCATGAGGAATTTTTTTATTATTGGATAATACTAAACTGTAATGTGTTCCGGGGTGGTGTTGCGGCCAAGTGGTTGGATAAGACTCCCAAGCAAATGTTTTGGTTTTGATCCAAATGGCAACAGTGTTGTGTCCTTGGGTAAACACTTTTCACCATTTTTTCCTCTCCCGCCCTCTGTTGTGAATTAGGTATTTATGCATTCTATTGCGAAGTGAACTTATGTCAGACTAGCAGCCTGTCTAGGAGATGATGTAAAAATTGTCTGTTTTGCTTCTTGCTACCAAAATTGGAGTGTGCTCTGGCTCTATGGGCCTTACAGGCCTTGAAAAAACTTTTTACTTTCCTTTACGTGCCTTTATGATTAGTTTGGAGATGTTTTCATTCTTAGTTCTTAATGTCTTTTTATGCTTTTTAAAAAATGCTTTCATTGTTAGTTCTTATGCTTTAAGAAACGTGCAACTGTTATGAGTGATTTATTCAGTTTGTTGAGTTGTTTATAATTAAACCAAAACATAAGTTTTGATTGATTCATTTTGTTTTACATCATTGTGGTTTTATTTATAACTTTGTGCTTTAAGCATTTGGACAGTTACATCTATTTATCTTCTGCCTTGATTTGTTATGCATGATAATCAATGATTCATTCAAATTCCAGGATGGACGCATCACTGATGCTGCTAATGAAGCCAAGGACAATGTCAAGTATTTGTACACCCTGGAAAAGTTTTTTGGACCTCTTGTGAAGTGCACGCCTGTAAGTGATTACCTCATCGTTTTCTGTGAAGTACATATCTGGAAAGACTTTATTAGCAGATGCAAAAATAAATGGCACACAACAAGGGTGACACAGAGTAAGAGAACGTCGCATGAGATGGACGTTACAAGATGGGACCAAGCTTATCGACATTCTTCAAGAGTACAACACACACACACACGCATGCAAATGTCATCCTTGTTGTGTGTCTTTTATTTTGGCATTTACAGCTTCACAGCAGCCCTCATTATTTCATTTTACTAGCTCATGTCTTTACACAAACTAAGCTGGTATTCTGTTGAAATGGCCATTATCAAGCTAGTAGCCATGTAAAATATAGACTTAAAATGACTTTTGAATACATTGTACTTTTATCATCATTAAAATTGTGAATAAGTTTTGGTGTACATGTATAATTCCCCAACATAAGTTTTCTCAATAAATGTATTTCGCTGTTATGCTCACTGAGACTTCAGAAACTTGCTCTTGAATTGTAGAGCAGTCTTATATTCCCATTAATAATTTATTTTAGATAATCTAAAATGTGTTAGTTAGGTCTGTCCTGTAGTGGATTCCTTCAGCTGTTCATGTTTTTTCAAATGTTGTTTCCTTTCAAGAGTCGTTATTTTGTAGTATAAACCAGCATACATGTCTTACTTTATATCATTTTTATAAATATCGTCTTGTTCCTGACAGGCATCAATGACTGAACACATTCCAAGCCTCATGAATGCCATCAGGATGATTTACAGTATCTCCCAGTATTACAACACCTCAGAGAGAATGACTTCCCTGTTTGTGAAGGTGACCAATCAAATGATCACCACTTGCAAAGCTTTCATCTATCAAGGTGTTTCTAAGATCTGGGAGCATCCAAGGTTGGTTTAGGTTTTATAACATCGTTCGTACTATCCTTCAGTAAAAATTATGTTTATTGCTTGAATTTAGGCATGGATTGAAATGCAGTTCTTCTGTCACGTATTAAAGAAGTGGATGATTTGGAAGAGAAAAGGATTTCACCACATGACTTACTTGACTTAGTCCTCTTCGCTCCTTGAGGAGCATAGGGCCTCTATAGCAGTCTTCCACTTTCTTCTGTTCCTGGCGCAGGTTTTAGCCCCTTCCCACGCCATTCCGATGTTATTTCTGTCACCATATAACAGTGACTAAATGGCATAAATGTACATTTTAATTCATAAGCAGGAAAAAATAAGGAGTTGAAATTCAAAATAAGATATTATAAAAAAAGTTTTCCAGTAATTGAGTCGATCCAAAAAAAAAGGAAAAAATTTTTTTTTTTCTTTCAATAGAGCTTGTATCTTGACCGGTTATTGATGTTATTCTTTGACTTCTTGCTTTGTCTAAAGTTATAACTTTTTTCTTCTCCTCCATCAGAGATGTTCTCCTGCAGCGCCTGGATGAATGCATCCACCTGAACCATGAGTACCAGCGCCATTTCCAGAAGACGAAGGAGAAGTTGAGGGAGACGCCCAATGAGCGTCAGTTTGAGTTCAGGTTAGTTGTCAAGGTCAAGTCAAGGTCACAATGGGTGGGAGACTTTTCAGGAATCAATTTGAGCTAAAGTAGTGTAAATTTGTTATTACTTATGTTTAAGTGTTTGTGAATATCCTTAATTGATTTTGCTTGAAAAACATCAATGAATTTTTTATTTTAACTTTTCTATTACACACACACACACACACACACACACACACACACACACACAAAGAAAAAATGCTGATTATGCCACAGAACTGAAGAACAATGGCTGAGATTGGTCGAACACATTTGGAAGATTTTGCTTGGCATTATGTGATCCAAAAGAGTTAGGGGAATAATAAAACTTTTAATAAAATCACCAGCCTGAAGGTCTTGGAGAAGGATAAAGAAAAGTGTGTAAAATAGATTTCCTTGCACAATAAACATTGACTTTCTCTCCATTTTTGTGTTACAGTGAGAACTACATCTTTGGCAAATTTGATACCTTCTGTAAGCGTTTGGAGAAAATCAAAGACATGATCAACACCATTGAGCAGTTTGCAGGTCTGCCAAAGATCAAGGTGGAGAACATTGGCTCAATCACCAAGCTCCACAAGAACATTGTGGACACTACCAAGATGAAGAATTATGACATTCTTGATCACAGGAAAGGAGAGGTAATGTGATGAATAAGAATGTCTCACATACTGTAAATTATAAGGAAAGCATCCTACACTGTATGATGTTAGTATCCATAAGACATTTTCAAAGTGGAAGTATGTATCTATCTACTAGGATAAACAGTTACCTCAAATATCTGTAAACAATGAAGGTAAAGTTATTGATGGTTTCAGGATCCGAGCCAACTTACATAGAGCAAAGATAGAAGGAACTTTTCTGAAATTGCATCAAGTAAATTGGTACATCAAGATAAAGAAAAGATCACAGTGGCAAGTGTAATCTTGTTGGAGGTGTGAATTAGAAACCTTGTGGCATCAATTTCCTCCACCTGTTGTTGTTTTTTTATGTGCTATTACTTGGCAGCACTAAAGATGTTTCAACTTTGCTTATTGAACAGTTTGACAGTGACTATGTGGACTTCAAGAATCAAGTGGAGAATCTGAGGAACTCCATTCAGACCTTCATGGACTCATGGTTTTCTCGATCGCTCAGTGTAAGTGTAATTGAGATACATATGATTAAATGTGTTTATATGTGCTTAAGACATGGAGAAAGAGAAAGAACTTGAGACCCTCAAGCTTGTTAATAAAGTTGCTTTCCTTATATGAGACACGTTGTTACGCATCTGATGCTCAGTGGTGTAGAAAAAAGTTCAGTTTATGCTGTACTGACGTGGCAATGTGAACTATCAGATAAATAATATGTTTTGACCATAAGGCCATAAGCTTAATAAGTTTGTGTTTGTTGGGGAATGATTTGAACTTTATTCAGATCTAACTGAACAACCATCAAGAGTATAATAAGTAAAGTAAGTTACTTCAAGGCCTGTGCGATCCATAGAGCCAGACCTTATCTGGGTTTCTGTAGCATGAAGCGAAACTGATGATTTTTACTTCGTCTCCTAGACAGGACGATAGTCAGTCTCAGGCTTAATTCCCCAGCAGAATCTGTTGATACCCAATTCGCACCTGGGTGGGGAGAAGAAAAATGGTGTAACGTGTCTTTCCCAAGGACACAACATGGTCACCTCCCAGACCTGAACCCTGGACCCTTGAATTAGGAGTCCAATGCTCTAACAATTTGGCCATGTGCCATCTCAAGAATATAATGCTGTATTCTATTCATCAGACTGAGAAAGCCCTTGAACTTTTGGACAAATTTGAAGCCATCAGCGCTGCACAACTGGACCTGACTGACAAGTACATGCGTGTGATGACTGTCTATGGCCGGGATCTGGAATCCATCCGGAAGATCTACCAGAAGCACAAGAATGATCCCCAGATTCCAAGGAACCTGCCTCCTATTGCTGGAAAGATTGCCTGGGCTAGACAGCTGTACAGAAAGATTGAGACTCCGATGAAGATCTTCAAGAGCAAGCCTGAGATTCTCAAGGTATACTATTTTACAGGAATTTATATATGTATAGATAGATACAAACCTTTTTAATAGGTTCTTAGCTTTAATGGTCAATGGTGATTTCATAGTTCTTGTTTATATCAATCAAAATAGGGTATGCCTTATTTTGGAATTTCTAATACAATGTGAACCTGTCTTTAAAGATGCCTCCCAAAATGGAACTTATCTTAGTTTCAATATTTTGAATCAGAACATATTATGTTATTAAGCCACCTCTTAGAGAGGATGCTTGTCTATCGTAATGGATGAAGTAGTGTGCATATATAGTACTGATTCTGCTCCACACTGACCATAAAATACTTCTTAGAAGATACTTAACTCTCATTTCTCATTATTCTTTATCCAAAGCATCCTGAATCAAAGAAAACCATCAGGAATTTCAACAAAATGGCAGGAGTTCTTCTGGAGTATGAGGTAAGTGGGATAAAGATATTATCAAAAATAAGAAAAAGATGTACATTTGCATAAGGAAAAAAAAGGATTGTTACAGCTCAATTGAAAAAAAAACAATAAGAAAATGCTGGATCATGAAAGGAAGTAAGACAAAATCCCAATGTTGATACATCTGATAAAAAAACCCAAAACATGTGTGTCTTTGTTGGGTTAAATGGTAATATACTCTGTTATTTTCTTCCCCACTTGTTATCAGTTTATTACAAAGACTCATGGTACCTTACACCTTCATATATCTATTCCTAGCTCTTTCATGTATTTGTCATTTATCCTCACATCATCTGTCATTAATACCTTCATGTACCTTTCACTAATATACTGTTGTAACTGTGTGCAGCTGTTGTACTACCGTGGTTGGTACCGTGCTGTGGAGGCCGCCAAGACAGGACTGAACGCTTCTTTGTTAGTCAAGCACCCCGACACAGGAGAACTGTTTGTCAACTTTGACCCACAAATCATGGAGCTCATCCAGGAAGCAAAGTGGCTGCAGGTTAGTTCTGATGGATTATAATATGAAGCTTTAAACAAATGCATATGTTAATGTCCCACACTTTAATAAGTAAGCCCACACTTTAATATATTTGATTGTGAGACAAATTTGCAAGGAAAAATACGCTTGGAGGTGGCATACTCCACTTGCTTAGATGGGTGTGGTTTAATTGCATTTAAGTGATTCAATCGTTGGTAAAGCAATCAAGGTCATACAGCCTGAAAGAAAAGAAGGAGAACTTGTTTGTAAGTCAAATCTCCATTCTCCTTTCTTTGTTTCATTAATAAAAGAACTGACAATAGGTATATTACTAGTATATAAAGAGATCCTTTGTGTGTTCTGAAAACAGTCGTAGAGTTATACAAGATAATTTTCAAGCATTCAGCATGAATAAAAGCCATGATAATTAACCTCACCAGATTCTGAACCTGGATGTGCCTGAAGCTGCTAAAGAACTCATTGTTAAAGAGGAGGTTATCAAGGAAAACCAAGTCGCGTAAGTAATTCATTAAATGTTTAATTATTTGGCAAAGGAGATAGAAGGAATAAAATTCTCATAAAAAAGACATAAGTAGATCAAATGCTTAAATGTGTTTTGAAAAGGCAATTTGAACAACTTTTTTTTGTATTATAGAAAATAATAAGAATATCCGTTTCACTCTACACAGAGTTTGTATAATGTACAGAGTATCTACAAAAGCAGATTATGACTACAGAAAAGGTTGGGGACACCATTCAAATAATACAAATGTCTCTTTATGAAACAGTCCACGGGTTAAATTCACCTGTTATGGGGACTCCTTTGAGTTTATAGAGGAAAAAGAAGAAGGAGAAGAAGAAGAAGAAGAAGAAGAAGAAGAAGAAGAAGAAGAAGAAGAAGAAGAAGAAGAAGA
>JBDFRD010236937.1:0-11264 GCA_039654405.1 Bullina lineata
GGGGTAGGCCCTGCTTCCTGGAACTTGAACGTATGGGGCAAGATGGCGGGCCCAAAATGAAAACACGAAAGGGTTAATGTTCAATGCTGCATCATTGTGCCTTATGTTCAATGCTGCATCACTGTGCCTTATTGTTCAAAGCTGCATCATTGTGCCTTAATGTTCAATGCTGCATCATTGTGCCTTATTGTTCAATGCTGCATCATTGTGCCTTAATGTCCTAGGTTTATGCTGTAGGGTCTTTATGATTTCCAGCCCTCCTGCTCTGCTTTTTGGGGCACTTTTTACAGTTTAGTAATTTATTTAATCAATCCTTTTTTTTTCATTATTTTGATATATAGTTTCTTAAATTATATAGTTATTTACCAACAGCTGTCAGTAGTACCATTTATGCAAATTATTTTTTTATTTATTGAAAATGGTTCATGATTCAAACGATTTTAATTTTGTATTTTATGACAATTGTCATTGTTAATTCAGAAAAAAATTTCATATCTAATTGTTTTATTTCTCTCATTTTTGTTTCTAGTGTCTCTCTTTCCAAATGTGTTTTTATAATATGTACTTATACTTCCCTTCATGTTTTTTTTTCTTCAATGTAAATTTTGTACGACTGTCTACTTCCCCAATACTCCCTTCTTTTTCTTTTTCTTCCCTAGTTTGCTGCTGTTTTCCTTTATTGAAATCTCGTTTGCTCTATTGACTTACTTGACTTGGTCCATTGATTCCTCTCTGGAACTCAGGGCTGCAGCAATGCTTCCCCAACAGACTCTAATCTAGGACCCTTTTTATCTCACCCTTTTCTGTGTTCACCCCAGACACAAAAAAAAAAAATGTTGAGCATTGTTTTTTATCAAAGTTGTTATTTATAGGATCCTCATGTTGCTGATATGAGTATAAAATATTTTGTAGTCACCAGGCATCCCCAGAAATGTTAATTTTGCAAAATTCCATTTCAACAGGCAAGAAACAGAAAGAGATACAGAGAGCATGAAAAGAGACAGAGAAGGGAACCTCCTTGGTGGAAGAGTTCACGGAGACTGTGATGTGTTTATGAAGCATTTAATGCGTTGTTTCCTTGGGACGGAAGAACTGGAGAAGTTTCAGTCTGACATTGCTTTAAAAATGGAATCTTACAACGAAAAACGATCATCCTAATATCATTTTTCTCACGATCATTGTGTTAATTATTTATAAAAGTGTTGATTAAATAAGTATGGTAGTCTGTCCTTACACTTATGTATTTGTTGCACAAATTATAACACTGGAATGACACTGATTTGTTAAAAATTAAAAATAATTATATTGTTTGTGCCTTAAAAGTCAACTAAATAATTTTGTTTTATTATCAGTTAAGCCTAAAGTTTAAAAAAATGTATTTTTGAGACCAGAGTCAATAAACACATCCTATTATTTTCTCTTATCCTGCACTTTATTTGTGTTAGAATATAGGCTCGAGCCAATTGTGTTTCCTTTCATTTTTCGGTAAAGAAATATATGCATGCTTATTTGCACTACATTCTACCTCATTTCTGCATCACAAAATGCCTTTGCTGTGGACGCTAAAATACATCGTTTCTATTTTAATAAGGAAACAATTTACAAATGTTTCTTATGTTTAACAAGTTGTGTTATGTTTTCTCAGTGGATCATACATTTAAATTACCTTACTTCATACTTTAAAATTACCTGTGTGTCATTCATATATTTTATGACATAATGAAACAAAAACAATGTGATACATAATAATGAAGCATATAATTTTGCTTTTTGATAATGCCATCATTAGTATTTCTGTTTTCCTTTTTCTCTAGAACCCCTAAAGGCGTCATTGCATATTTACCAATACACATATTTCTATAATGGACTGTGAAAGTTGTGAATTGGTATAAGTAAATGAAGTATTCTGTGACACAGTGATTCACCATAGTAGAGATTGTGCCCTTCCTTGCACAATACTTGTGACGTAATTACCCTGAATGGAAGCATTCTCGATAACTTAGTTTCTTGGTAGAAATTCACATTTGTTCCTGTGATAGGGCTACTCATCCCATACCAAAGCAAAGGAGGACATGGTCTGTTATTTGCACTTTTTATTGTGACAAGTAATTGGACTTTAATATCTTGGTTTGCTCTTTCGTGTAATGCAAGAGTATTCTTGTGGGGGGTTTTAGCATTGATTAGTTGTGAGGTACATGTATACAGAAATACTTGAGACTGTGATATTGCTGGCAAATGAAGTTGATGAGTTGATTTCCTCATTTTTTCTCCAAGCTTTTCTTGAACAAATGTTTTTCTTTTGCTGCCTTATGGTGGATGGCATAGTCAAGATGTTTGAGCTTTCACGTGCAGATGAGTGTATCAGCCAATTCTTTTTTAAAAGGGTGGTCTAGCTTTTTAAGAATGCTATTTTTTCCCAAAATTAGGTTGAGCTAATTTGTATGTATAATTTCTTTTATTTCTTTTTCATTAACCTTCTTTTTATCATATTTTCACAGAATCTATCCTTTACCACGTTATTGTAGGCCCCTACCTATGTGAAGCATTTTAATGTGGTCGCCTATATCAAGCTAATTTTAATACAAACAGTTCAGATTTTGTTGGATAATTAAGCATTGCAATTCTTACTCTGAATCATATGAACATGAGCCATTAGCATATATTTGCAGTGACTGAGAAATTTGTATTGAAAATATATTCTAAAGAAATCTCTCTCTGAATGTTGCTATGCTGTCATTTATATTTTATCCACAGTATACTTTAGTGTTTTAATTGCATTCAATTTATAATTGGAACACACGTTTCTTTCACTTTGTAAACTGAGCTGGACACAAGGGCTGTATTGTCCTCATGCCTTGTACTTGTATTGTCTATATTTTTGGCACATATTTTGAAATCTAATGCATCAGTTTCTGCTTCTCATAGAGAAGACCAGACTAAGATATTTTGGGACGAAGACACCCTTTTCGCATCCCTTCATAAATGAAAAGTAGCGGTAATGTCAGATGGTGGTACATCCAACTCTTCCCACCTCTTTTCATTGTATGAAAAACAAAACAGATGGTCATATTTGAAATGATCAAAAGCATTGCTACAATTGACAAAGAGAGAAAAGGCTGTCTGCCCAACTTCTACGAAAAATCTGGAAAATAAATTTTAAAAAAGGAATTGAATTGCATTGCTTCGAAGGCCTGCTTGATGCTTGATTCATATTCTGACCTTTCTTTTAGTTTCTCCATCAAATGGTTCAGGCCTTGCTTGCATGGTCAGTGAAGATGATAGAAAATACCTGATTTAGATCATGCTCTTAAAAATGATTTAAACCCGGTTAATCATTAACCCTGTCACTGCCATCTATTTGTCACCAAATGTTTTTTTAATAAAATATTGTGAAGAATTTCATTAAAAAAAAATCTATTTCAGACCTTTTTTCTTGTTCATTTTAGTGGGGAAAAGAAGTGGGTGTTAATTAATATTAAAGACTGAGATTCGGATCCAGAAAGAAATGCACTATTAATGTTGGCCATTACCAAATATTACTTTTTGTCGATCGGTGAATTTGGCAGTGAAAGGGTTAATTTTTTGTAAAACTGCAGTTTCATGCTAAGTATTTTTACAAGAAAAATTCCTTGTGTATGTGTATTATATTTTTAATAATACAATGTAGTCTTTCATCTACTACACAACATATACATATTTTAATGCAATATGCTTGCATATGCCTGCATGCCTGTTTTTATGTGTACCTGTGAATGTGTTTGTATTTTTTTTTTTTTTTATATTCTAACATTATAAAATTTGATTTCTCACAGAAAAATAAAGCATTTTATAAATTATTATTATTATTATTAGATCTTGCAGTTTATTCTTAATTAGGAAGGAATATTCCTCTGCTTTTTGTGGCACTTTTTACTGTTAAGACATTTAATTAATCAATCTTTTTTTTTCATTGACTACACTGATTAGGAAAAATTATACCCATGACTATCTTTGTCAAAAGATGAAACATGTAGGACAGCAATACTGTCATTACTTCGCACTTTGATGCCATCCCATTCATTTGTATTCTCCTCCTTTCCTGGAATACAAAAGAAACAAGCTTATCACAAGTCAACAAAAACGACAAATGAAATAACAAAATTTGACTTAAAATGTGTTTATTTTTTGCATGCCATTGTTCAAAGCAATTTAAAACTCTTCTTGAAAACTTATTTTAGACTCCTCTTAATAGAAAAATCATTTTTGTGAAAATTCAGTAGTGAAGTTGATTTGCTTTTCTTTTTTTCTTAATTTTATCAGAGCAGGAATGGTCAACTGACAGCTTGGTTATTTATTTTCCTGTCAAGAGAAATCATAAAATGGAGTGTAAGTGCATCTTAAACTCAGGACCTCCAGCAACTTATTTGTTAATAATGAACAAGGAAAAGATTGAAAAACCAGCACTCTAGTGTTTTTTTGGTTCAAAATGATATACCATGTAACAAAAGATATATTTATTTAATTAATTTTCACTATACTTAATAACCAAATACTTTTCCCAATATGAAGAAGAGAAAGAAGTAAGCATGAGTCAAAATGCAATTGAACACCCAAGCAATAATATATAGGAGGGAAAAAATAACTTACAGTGAATCATGTAATTGTTGAGAATACTAACAAATTAGCATGAGTACTATTGCACATCTATAATATATATCACTATCTACATATGAATTCACAGTAACTCTTTAACATACCTATAAAAGAATATCAAGTTTGCACAAATGACATTGTTCCTTACTTTTAAAAAACTGAATTGTGGTTTAATCTGCTACGGAACAAGCACTTCTGTTTAAAAAAAAAAAGAAAGAACAAGATGTGGTTTTAGTATGTAAACTGAAATGCTACACAAAATAAGATGTGGATGAGCTTCACAAAGCAAGGACATCACAAGACAAGACCGAACCTGTCAACAAAGGATAAACAACAGCAACAACAGTCACATATGACACATTCAGTCTTGTCAGTCTTGTCTTCTATAGTCCTTGTTTTGTGAAGCTCATCCACAACTTATTTCAGTTCACATCTTTAGCTTCAGGGCAGCCCCATTTTACAATTCTTCTATGGTTCTAGTACATGTCAAACATAATATGTGTGTAGAACAAGGGCATGAGTTTAACTGGAATGGTCTGTAAGCACAATAATTGACTTCAATTTCAACACAGGGATTCTTTGGTTATATTTTATGATCAGCATACAAGCATGACTCACTTCAAATCAGGGACTTCATTTTGCTTTTGGGTGTTACTATCAACATATCATCTATGAAACATTAAAATGTTGGAACTAATGACTCATGCAAAGTTATTAATAGCAAGCTACATCAATAATCAATTCAACATGACCATTCCTATAATCTTAAGAGCATTTTACTAAAATGGAAAAAGATTGCCCATTTAGAGAAAAAAAATCATTTTGAGTAAACCTTCACTATTTCAGCAACAGAAAATAAAAAATTTGGGCTTTGTTTTTAAAATGTTTTGCTCATTTCCAGCACTGTCATAATTTATACTCAAAATGAGACACATACTGTGCCTGATCATGAAAAGAAAAAAGATAAGATTCACTTCGACTGTGTTGGGCTTCTTTCTTTAATAGAAAGCATATTATTTCAGTTCCGGGTAAAAAATCAACAGCAACCCAACATAAATGTTGTGCTGCTATCAAACTCTTTTATTCTCGAGGTACGATGATTCATAAAATTCAGATACTACTATTAACCTACCCCCCACTGAGACACTTACTTCATGACAGGAGAATAAGCTGTGTTTGTACGTGAAGCATAAACAGGGAAATGCTAATTGACAAATTTAATCTACCTTGACGAGATGACTCCAAATGTTGAAAGGTGATACCAGTGTTAATCAAGTGGTGCAGAGCACGCTGTTTTTTACTTTGCTCTCTAATTGCCAAGTTGTAAAATAATGACTCTGTATAAGTTAATCACTAAGTGTCATTCAAATTCCATGCAAGTTTATATGTGAAGAAGAAATGCCAAGCAATAATGGTCAACAGGTTTTAAGTGTCTGCCTGAAGTATGCAATGTGCACTTCCACACAAGATGATTTTGTCTCTTTTATTTAGCCACACATGACTTGGAAAGCTGGCCTCTGATCACACAGACTATTGCTATAATATATTGTCAAAATTTACATCTGTATCATCACCATTCTGATAATATATTCACACAGTAAAAGATACATTATTCATCGGATGGTAATAATGCCATGGGAGCATTTCAGTTATCGGGGGCTCATATTGGCAGAATTTTATATACCGTACAATATATGTATATTATATACTTTCAATTATAACTAGGAATGGTAATACACCCTGAGTGCCACACAAATATAATATGGTGATACAATATCTCACTCTTTTATGTGTAATGAGTGACGAGAAAACATATACACCATTCAGTTTATTTTTTTTAAAAACCCAGCTCCGATTCATTTAATCATATTGCAACTTATTCAGCTTCATCACAGCTTGTGTATTCTTTCTATGCTGTTCAAAGTTCAGGGGTAAATTTTAAAAAAAATTAAAAAATAACAACATGAAAATACTTTATATCAAACACTAGAATATCGACGGTGTTTTTCTCTAAATGTTTAACTGGTTTGGGGAATATTTTTCAGGAGACACAAAAAATCATGTTCTGCTTCGTTTTAATTTCAATGATTTCTTTTTTGTTGAATTAGTCTCTGTATGTGTCTACTTGTGTGTTTATGATTAAATTTTGAAAAATAAACATGCCATTAAGCTGATTTGCTAGTTGCACGGTTTTCACCCCAAATATTGATGATTAACGTGGCAGAAGTAATCATAAGAAAATAGACTTTATGCGTGCAACTGAATAATTATACCGATACACAGTTAGAGTGGCAACGTTATTCACAAAATGATGCAGTCTATGCATGTAACTTTCGCTATCTTGTGCTCCAGATACACGTTATAGAATGATCATGTGTGTTTGTATTCTATTTATAGTGCTTGATGACATTTGATATTAATGGAAAACCTGCGGAGGGGGTTTCTGACCTATTTGGACACAAAATCAAAGTATGCCAACTTTTCCCAGTTACACAGTTAGAGCATAACACCGACAATATGCATTTTAAAATGTTATAGCAATTAAAACTATTGTACTGAACACAAAGTCTCATATCATGGCAAAATGACAAGTTTTGTATATCTATAGAAATATTTACTTACCCGGACCCTTCAAGGTAAGGGGTGTGCTCATTATAAATGACAAAGGGCATACATGAATTTAAATCCAATGCAAAAATGTACACAAATAAATGCTCAATAACAATTAGGCACAGAATAGTTTTTAAACAACCGATTAAAATATTCAAAACTTGTTTCCCACTAGTCATACATCATAAATGAATAGAAACGTTTTAAAATACTATAATTTTAATTTTAAGTCTTTTTTAAATTGATGGTGCATACATTCATTTCTTAACTATTGGATGATTAACACATAATGCTTGGAGTTTAGGGACCTCCCCTCACATTTCGTTAATTGTTAAACCCCCCCAAAAATCTAATTTGAAAGCTTTATATTTAATGTTTTAATAATTGAATGCCAGAAAGATCATTCAGATATGTATAGGACATCATTAGTATTCTATAAATCTATTCAGATTCAATAAAAGTGAAAATTTGGTAGAATTACTACATATAACCACTAATCTTTACATACTGGTACTATTTGTGCTTCTTAACAATTTAGACACAAAGCGGTTATAAAAATTATATATATATAGATCTATATCAAAGGTGGATCACACACAGCCTGCAAATGCTTTTATGGTAAAACTTGTTATGTAATGTTGGAAGAGTTTTTGAGAGACATATTTTCTGCAGAGAACATTATTAAATAATCAAAATTTAAATTTTCGCAAGGCTTCCTCACAATAACCATAGCAATTGCTCACAAATAATTGCTTCACAACTGTGTAATGGTGCAATATCATAAGAAAACCCTTAATTTGTTAAACAACGTCATATCCAGTACATGTAAACTGATTTATCACTGGCATGTTTCTGAATTTTCATCACACACTTTCTGATTTTTTTCATCATGTGAAAATATTTTTATGCTTGATATTAAATATTACAAATTTTTTATAAGGTATAATAAATCAAAGTACCATGTTACAGGGTTTCATCTGGCTTGAAAGTTATTTTAATCTTTACCCACTGTTTTCATTATCACAAATTTCATGAATAATAGAAACACAGCACTTATCTCTCAGTAAACGCTGCATAACAAATAGACACATTGCTCATGCTAGTAGAAGAGCAGATCAAGTGGTATATACCCAAGTCTGAAACTAAATTCTATAAAAAGTAAAAGAATACCACGAAACATCAATACAACAGGCTGCACAACATATATCTTTTCATTAAAAATTATTACAAATATTATCACTGTTATCAAAATTAATGGCATCTGAGCATATCTCAGTATAACAAATCCATCAAAATTGTACAGGAGTCAAGCTATCGGAACTCAATAAAAGGCACTACTTAATGAAAAGGAAGCTCTGGCTACAGAATGGCATCATTCCAAGCTTGTCATGGCTCGGCACAGTAGTAGAATGTAAATGCAAACACACACAATAATGAGAATCTAATTATATTGTCATTGGGGTAAATGGCTTCTGTTTTTTCAGTTTTCGTTTTACAACTCAAAGACTTGAAAGAAGTCATTTCAGGAAATATTAGCTTTATACCCCATCTCCCCTTAAAAAATTCTTAATGACAACAGAAGGTGCAGGTCTATCAAAGACATGAAATTAATCTCTATTGAGTACTAAGCGTAGGATTTTTTAATTAACAGCACCAGGAATTAACTGATGAACTGTATACAGTATCTAGATCGAGAAAAAGACACATCTCCATGGATAAAAATGTGAAAAAAAATGAATGGTATAACAGGCTGCATGCTTATAGAAATCCAAACAGCATGAAGAAACAATGGGAAAAGGCCAAAAAAAAAAAAGGAAGGGTAAAATTGACACAAACTACCACATCTGCTAACAGCAAAAAAGATAAGTAGAGACGATAGAGAAAACAATTTTCATGTTTAAGTGATAAGTGATGTTGTGAAGATAAGTCTTTATAGTTTCCGCCATCTAGTTAATGCCAAAATACTTTAACAGTGGTAAACATTTTGGAAACAATGTTCTGTCCCTTGATTTGAAATTCTTCCCTGACGTCAAATGATTACGGTCTTAGAATCAATCAGCTAGATAGTTGAAGTCATCCTATTTACCAAAGCTAATTTCAGGAAGAAAATACCTCTATTTCATGCAAGTTGAATCACTTTGGACTAAGATTTATTTCATCTTTATGCTGATAATGTTTTTTTGTTATTGGTTTGAGAAATGCTGAGGAGCAGTACCATTATTTTTGCCAACAATGTCTTTCATATTTCATGACAAGGAATACTGTGTCCACAAAACCATGAAAGAGTGAGATAGGAGAAGAGAAAAACAAGGGTGGAGAGTAGAGAACAAAAAGGAAGGGTGTAAGCATGCGTGTGAATAAAAGTATTATCATGAAAAAGTGAAAGCACAGTGAGTATATTTAAGCTAGATTAGAAAGCATCAGGCAGTCTGTTAAGCAACATTTTATTGGCTATGTACACGAGAGAGCTATCAGACACATTCAATTATGGCTTCTTACTCTGTTCTACATCATTGTCAAAGTGTTATGAATACTAAAGATACTGCATTTCACTTCACCTTTTTGACTACCATATTATCAAACTTAACATTCATATTGATTAGAACTATGTTATATAATACCTAGACTATATCATTAAGGGAAAAAATGCAAGACTCCAGTTTTATGTAAAGAACGTGTACCTCAGAATACATTTTAAAAATATTTCATATTTTGTTCAAATGGGCTACTTCTCACAACTAGCCCCAGTAAATAAAAGTATGAAAAAGCTTACTCTTTGTGATATTACATTTATACAGATAACATCTATAGATGATGACAAAGCAGAGTACTCAAAACGTACACTTTCTAGAACACGTCTTCCTTTTTCATTCATTAAAGTTTCATTATTTTCATCTCTTCTAATCATTCCCTTTTCAGGAATTTCAACACAATTCAACCAGCCCTGACAACACACAAGGATCATCTCTTTGTTGCTAGACTCTTGTTTTCTAATCACAGATCATCACATAGAGGATGCGGAAGTTTTACTATTGTTTGCTGATCGAGACTGTCAAAAGTCTTACTCAAGCCAGGGAATTTCAACTTATTCTAAATTATCTCAATAATCCTTATTGTTCTCTCCTTTCTTCTGCTCCCTGTTATCTGCTACTCTTCTCATGGAGGTCTTGCAGAGGAATAGCAGACACGTGGGGCCAGCACCTGTTCCGCTTGTTATGATCATAAAGGTCACCATTTTTCACCACACTCCAAACGTTTCTTAACTTTAATTTTGAAGGCACTTTGTTTCTAAGCACATAGGCTTTCTCCCATTTCCCGTCTCTTCATAATAAAAATGAACTCTCCCTATTTTATTTTGATGAAAAGATCCCAGTTGTCAAGTATTATCAATTTAAAAATATGCACATAAAATATACAAAAACATTTATAATATATACAGGCAGCATCAATCTTAAAACATTAAACAGCAGGAGTTCCACAGTATTCATAGGGACTTAAGAGAAACTATACTCAAACTTAAGAAATCATCAGCTTAATAATCTATGGTCACAGGTATCACTATCAGCTAACACACATAATACACTTGGCACACAAAGACATTAAAAACAAACAAGTGGATTATAATTAAAAAGTTAACATGTCAAGCTAACACCATTCATCATTTTTTGTGATAACAAAAAATAGTTCAAGAAAATACTTGATTAAGTTTTCACAAACAGTTTCAGAAGTAAACAAAACATCATCCTCTTGATTGCCCCGATTAAAAAATGAACTTAGCCCAATACAATCACACTTTCCCAATGACATTTATACACACATATAGATAGAGAGGTCCCAGCTCAATGAGGACTTTATATGGTATATAGAGAGAGATAAACATAAAATCTGACAAAAAAATATCGATATGAAAACTTAAACCATTGAATAGTGTTTGCAAAAGTAGATTTCAAGATTAATGCTTCATGATTCTTGCAGTGGTACCTTACAATTTCTGCAGATCGAAAAAAAAAAAAAAAGGGGGG
>JBDFRD010237048.1:0-11262 GCA_039654405.1 Bullina lineata
CTCTCTCTCTCTCTCTCTCTCTCTCTCTCTCTCTCTCTCTCTCTCTCTCTCTCTCTCTCTCTTTCTCTCTCTTTCTCCTGCCTTTCCTTACCCAGTCTTATACAAGAACACATAAACACACAGACAAGCACAAACTTTCAAGCCAGCTTATCCTGATTAAAAATTAATCTCATCATTATATCCTGATACAAGCTTGAATTTCTTTCTTGCATTGAGAATAGGCATTGTATTGCTCCAATGCAACAAAATTGTATCTACTTTTCCTACATCATCAGTCATTATGATTCAGTATTAAAAGTATAAAACCAACTTCAAAGTGCTCCATTTCAACTTACTGAAAGTAAATTTTTGCCTAAGAAAAAAACAAAACAAAAAAACCCCATTGATCCAGGCTGAAGTACCTGAAATCTGCATTGATATCGCTTTTTTTTTTCAATTATATTTTCATTTAATTTGAATATCAAGCTTCTCTGAAAAAAATATATAGAGTCTATATTATTTAGCTTGAAAGAAAAGATCAGTAGCCAGCACATAATATTTTTTTTTTTTTAGTTTTATTCAGTTATTGTGCAGACACTAAATAAGACCTAGAATAAACAGATAATGCAAAAGCAAAGCCTGCTCTCTTGCTTTCAAGGAATAAAGGTAAATAACCAGTAACTGCACTGAATCCATGACACAAAAAGCAAATTGACCTACATCCCACGAGACATTGACTAGCATAATCGTGTAAGAAATAGAAAGGAACAGCTTTCATGAAATGATCAGCTTTTGTTTTTGTTTGTGTATCACACCTCACAGTCTCTGAGTCTCATAATCTGTGTCAACTGGCTCAGAGAAGATGCTGGAGAAAGTTGATTTTGAAGTAATAAATTTCATTCAGTTGAAATCTAGTCGCAGCTGTTTCACATTATATTCATTATGAGCTAATGAGTATTATACCTGGTTCACAAATACCAGGGGTTCGGAAACTCAAAGTGGGTCATACGTGACTGGCGGAGACTAAATAGGCCAACAAAGACAACAGCAAAGATTACACAAATGTGCTGTAAACATATTACACATAATATAATACGTTCCAAAGGTGTTAAAACTGTTCACAGCTCTTACCCAACATTAACAGAATAGATCAATATAATCCTGCCTATTCTGGTCATAGGACATCAACCTTCATTTCTTTATTTTGGTGGAGAAAAAAGAAAGAAGGAAACACTGAAGTAGGGTATGTTATTGGTACACAACCTCCTGCTTATACACAAACAATCTTATCACAGAATTATTTATTCATTTCCTCCTTCATTTTCATTCAATCAATATTGAAAAAAAAAAAAGACTGCTGAAGAAGCCCCATATTTTAAAAAGTAAAAATAAAAAAGTAAAGTTCCTTTAATGCCAATGAGCCCCATAGAGCCAGAGCTTATCCCGGTTTCAGTAGTGTGAAGCGGAACTTCATCTCCTAGACAGAACGCTTACTGTAGGCTTACTTCCCCAGCATAATATGCCGTTACCCAATTCACACCTGGGAGGGGAGAGGAAAAATGGTGTAAAGTGTCTTTCCCAAGGACACAACATGGTCATCTCCCGGATTCGAACCCTGAAACCTTGGATGAGGAGTCCAAAGCTCTAACCATTCAGCCACCGTGCCACCACAATAACTTGTACTTAGTAAAAAATGATCAGACAAGAATTGGGATACTGTTGAGTTTTTCATCTCCATCAGCTTAATGACAGCCATCTTTGGCAGGCTCAAGTCTAATCACTACAAATGCTCATCAAGAATTCCTTTTTTTTTTTTTTTTTTAGACATAAAATTGGATTCCAATGGAATATGAACACAGGACTTCTTGTTTCAGCACCAAACACACTGTCACTAAGCCATCTCAATGGTCCACGACCTGCAGTGAGGATGATACAAGGATGAACACACAAGCATTGAATGCCCACTTCCACAACATCCTAGACTATTTCACACTGTTTCATCCTGTCCTTTCTCCATCACACTGTTTCTTTTCTCCATCACACTGTCCTTTCTCAATCACACTGTTTCATCTTGTCCTTTCTCCGTCACACTGTTTCATCCTGTCCTTTCTCCATCACACTGTTTCATCTTGTCCTTTCTCCATCACACTCTGTAACCGCTGCATGCGGGCATCCTGCACAGACATGGGGTTTCCAGCAAAACTGCGATGATAAAGCTGGACCAGTTGCTGGTACTCGCCCAGAGTAAACTGGGGGCCTTTCTCAGCAACACTGTTCAGTACTTCCTGGAGTGGGTGCAAGAAAAGAAGAGAAATGGAGAAAAAGTATTTGTATTTTATCTTGAAGGGAAATATATTGTTTCAACTTGTAGTACTGTCTCAACTGAACGAAACTGATAATACATATGACTCTTCATTATATATAACTGTCTTCAGAATTTCACAACCAGAACTACAAGTACCCTAGTACTGCCCAATGGAATGTGCCAGAGTGTCAAATGATAGTTTTTTTTATTCCTTTTTTTGAGGTACATAAAAAAAAATTGGAGAATTCAATGGGTTTTTTTCCATATATTTTGCTTCTTTTTATTTCGACGCATTTGCATAGATGAGCAGTGGATCTACTAGGATTAAGAATTCTCTCTTTTAAAGAACAGTATATTCACACTGATATACTTTATAACTAAAATGATGCTGTATTACTCAGCAGCCCAACTTTGCTTTGAAAATAAAGTTTTGTATTAGCTCCGTCAAAGATTGTTTTAATCATCTGAAAACATTTGTTTGAATATCCATTAAAATTAATGACATCACACTTACATCTGGGTTTAAGTATAGCAGCTCATAGAAATGCCTGGCTCTGTCTAGATCAGATTCTCGTGTCAGGGTGATGTTTGTTAGATTTTGCTGAATGGCAAGAATGTTACGGCACCTGAGGGACACAGAGAGCACAGGCAAGACTTATTCAATTATGGTACAAATACAGAGCCGATGAGGGAAAAAAAAGTGAAAAGGCAGTTCAAGCCCAATGATTTTGAGTTAGGGTTTTTTTTTTTGCACGGGGAAAAAGATATTAAGAGTATTAATTTTGAAATGACTGCCAAATAAAAACTTTTTATATATTTTTAAATAAGTAGCATACCTGAATAACCGCACTTTTACTTAAAATCACAATAAAGTACAACTAATCGTTGGTATGTCTGATATTTAATTGATATGTCATAGCCCTCAGACACATAATAAAAGTAAGATGCACTATAAAAAGCCCAAGTGACTGAAAAAAAAAAATTCCTTACATTTTCTTGATTCCATTCTCGTTGATTTTCTTCAGGAACTGTACACTGCTGATGAGTATGGATGCAACAAGGTATCCCAAACTTTCAAAAATATACCTGCAATAGAAGGAAGCTTTATTCTTAGCAAATCTCGCAAGATTAATGTTTTCAAACACGTATTCATAAATATAAAATCTTTAACTTTGATCATAAAAATTTCATTTACCTGATATAGTGCAGTTGGTGGTAAAAGCACAAACAAGCCAAGATGATCAGTTATATTGCAAGATATTGCAACATGAGATAAGGAGACAAATGTCATGCTCACTATTTTAAAGCAAATTATCATGAGTAGACAGGACTTATTTGAACTTCTTAAGCTGAAGACTCTGGGACATGGATAGACATAGAAACAAATGTGATGGTTCTATTTAAAGGACTTACTTGAACTTTTTAGGCTGAAGGCTCTGGGACATCATTTCCTCCATGCCACTCAAGTCCTTGTTCAGCTTCAGGACATTAGAATCAGGGTCAAGGTCATCGATAGGCCCTGCATAATTGGACTGAAGTGCAGAATGTTGAGCTAGATATTTCATTTCACACAAATGATGAATCTGTCATGTTTCACCTCTAAACAATAAAACAATTGGCTTGAACTTACGGTTTTGAAGGTGACAGCAATTACAAAATGGAATATTTTAAACAACTTTTAGTAACATAACAGTAACATAAATTGTTAATCTCGTGTCTTGTCAGACACAGTATGCTGATAAATAATGAAATATGGAAGCACATAGACATAAATCTTACACACTATGGCTCATCAAACATCATTGCTTTAAAGTTTTCTCTGCACATATCACTTACCCAAATAAATCAAAGCTGCTAAATAAAAAAAAAAGCTTGACATTTTTTTCAAGTTGTCTTTTTAAAGACAAATACAATAATTACAAATCATACAAAAATGTAAATCAAAGCGATATTGAATCCAAAGTAATGTGCGTCACACAAATCTTGAAATGGTATGAAAGATTTGAAAATGTTCCATAATTATAAAGCATTAACTCTTTATTTTGTAAAGTCAAACTAAAAGATACTTATACAAAAATTACAGCTTTCAGTTAAACAAAGTGTCACGTCATCTGATTTGTGAGTAAGCAGTAAAAGTAAAGTTCCTTTAAAGCCTATGAGGCCCATAGAACCGGAGCTTATCTGGGTTTTGGTAGCATGAAGTGGAACAGATGATTTTTACATCATCTTCTAGACAGGATGCTAGTACCCAATTTGCACCTGGGTGGGGACAGGAAAAATGGTCTAAAGTGTCTTTCCCAAGGACACAACATGGTCACCTCCCGGATTCAAACCCTGGACCTTGGATTAGGAGTCCAACGCTCTAAGCATTCGCCCACCGTTCCACCAATCCGATTAAAGATGCACATACAGTAACTTCAAAGTCTGAAAATATCTAAAGTAATTTCACCTGTTTTGCCACAGGTAGCAGGTAGTAGAAACAATGAACTCGGACTTCCAGGTGAAGGAGAAGCAGACATATCTCTGCTAAGTCTTTAAAATCTTGGACTAACGCTTTCAGTGATCTATTGAAGATAAGAAGACCAATAAAGTATATCAGATCTAAAATCATGAATGATAACATTCACAACTTTAAATTGAAGAAATCGTCACTTTATTCTTGGATACACATCAGCATCAACGAAAGTGTAGAAGAGACAAAGAAGAGAAAATGTTCACGTTTCACAGATGTAACCATTCAAGGCACTAGCAAATTTGTGTCCTTACAAATTGCACTCACTAATCTACTTGAGCTGCAGTTTTCATTCCTCTTACAAAACACACTCACTTGCAGAAATGACAAGCTTAGCTCCAACTTAAAGCATTTCTTTTACATTAGCACACAAGCAATTTTTCTGTCAGTCTGTTCTTCTTCATTATTTCTTCCATTATAAGTCCACAGCTAAAGAATTAGCTTGGCGTTGGGGAAAAAAATGCTTCTATCTTTAACTGCTTTTCATGGCCAAGAACAACTAAGGATATAATAATGATACATACTTTATCGAGAAACAAATGTAGGACAACATCAAAGGTCTCTTTTATGATTAGCAGATAACACTACTATCGTTTCTGAAGAAACAAAAGCATGGAACCAAAGATACAGATAACTACTGTCTGATGAAATGTTTTTCAACAGTCTTTTCTTCAACACAGAATAACACATGATTGTGAACTCACCCCAGGGTCTTCTCAGAGATTGGTGGCATTTCCTGGAAAAAATGATTAAACAATAGAACAAATTACTAACAAGGGCAACTGGTCCTATGTTGGTCCTATATGTTATGCATTAGTCATCCTTCCCATGAATAATTTCACACTTCTCTCATTCACTTTATTTTTCTATCTAAAACATAAAAAAGATAAAGATGAAAACATAACTTCCCACCTTTATTTTTCTCATGAATAAAAAGAAGTTATGAACATTTTTCATTTTCCCCATTTTCCCCACACACAGAATTCAATTATGAGGTGCTTCTAAATCATTCCCTTTAAAGGAACCAATTAAATACTCCATTCAGAACTTGGCCACAACCACTCACAGTTGGCAGCTCCTCCTGTACTGGGTTGAGGCTGTTCTGTGAAGTCAGACTGGCTGCAAACTGGTCCATACGGTCGGCAAACCATTCCTAGCAAGTTCAATAAGGAGGATAGTTTTAGACACATGCACTTTGGAAGACGGAGTTTGGCAGAGCATCAGACAGAGTGACAGGCACAGAGAAAGATAAAAGATAGACTGACAAAACATAAGAAAAATAATACTTAATTTTTTTAAACTTGGATAAAACGAAACAAACATGAAATTTAAATAAATTACAAAATTCCTAAAACTGTCTGCTTATTGCATCCTTTGAAAAAAAGTATAGGAAGGATCAGTTTAAGATAGAAAAATTATATGAGACATATAATCTGGTTTTATTAAAAAAAAACACATGCAATAAATGGGAAGTCTACACTGTTCCGTAATCTTTCCTCTTTTCATTCTTAGATCTATCACGACAGAATCTGAGATTCTGACTTTGTCTAGTGAGAACCAATACACTAACATGACCAGAATCAGTAAACTTCATTTTGACACAGACTTCAGATGTGTTCTAGCTCATGATAATGACAATCATTTATTCAGTGTTGTGCTGTCAGTCTTACCAAGCTTTCATGAACATTAGCGACAGTCCTCATCTGAGTCACATCTGTGATGATTTCTTGTTGGGGTATGAGGGACTCATCACTGGACAGGTTGCTGATCAAAATCACCTGCAGGAGAAGTGGGGAGGAAGAATGTTACTGGACATAAATAGAAATAGAATTCGAAGATAGAGAGAATGGAGAAGGGAAATGGAGAAGAATTCAGTGACAGAGAGAAAGTGAGAGAGAGAGAGACAGACAGAAAAAGGAGACACAAAAGAAGAGAGAGAGATAAATAAATACACAGACAGACAGAAAAGGGTGGGTTGGGATAGAGACAAGGAGTATGAAAGGAAAGGGAGAGAGGAAATATATAGATGGAGAGAAAGAGAGATATAGAGAGAATAAAAAGGAGGCAAGGGAGAGCAAGGACCATCAGAAAAGGCTGAAGAGGTAGAAGAGAGAGATAGAGAGGGAGTGTGGAGACAAAGGGAGAATATCACAGAAATCATACAAAACTTAGAAGACCTACCGCTTCCTTGGAGTTGAGAGCCCGGATTTCTTCTTCAGAACAAATAGTGCGATCCAGTTCCTTCCCTTGTCTGGGTTGTAAACTTCGCCAGCTGGGTAATGACCTAGACAAATTAAAACCAGTGTAAAGCAAAGTCTGGACAATTTACACCTGTACATTACATGAAGTTTTTATTTTATTATGAAGACATTCGGTAGGATACCCTGCTCATCAAGTGATTTAAAATAAAGTTCCTGCAAGGCCTATGAGGCCCATAGAGCCGGAGCTTATCCCGGTTTCAGTAGCGTGAAGTGGAACAGATAATTTTACTCATCTCCTAGACAGGACGCTAGTCTGTCGTAGATTTACTTCCCCAGAAGAATGTGCCAGTTCGCACCTGGGTGTGGAGAGGAAAAATGGTGTAAAGTGTCTTTCCCAAGAACACAACATGATCACCTCCTCGATTCAAACCCTGGACTCTTGGATTAGAAGTCCGAAGCTCTAACCGCGCCACAAAAACAGGATAGATCTGTATATCATAATCATAACCTAGATTAATATTAATATGTGTGATTTGAGATTCATGAAAATAATTAAATCATAATCCAAAGGACAGTTTATACATATGCATTACATGAAGTTTTTATTTTATGATGAAGACATGCGGCAGGATCCCATGCTCATCAAGTGATTCAAAATATGTGATGCATATATTCAGTTGTGAAAGAATCTTTTTCATTTTTTATGAGCTCATTGTGAATCCCATTTGAGGCTTGGAGTAATCACGAGCTGAACTCACAGTAAAATGAGGACCCAAAACAGTAATTTTACTGCAAACACGGACAACTCCAGAGAACGAAGAATGCAACAACAATGAGATTTAAAAGCATATATCCTCTCATAATTTGGACATAACTGCCCGTAAACCATAATTTCTGATGACTCCCCATAATTTCTTATGGCGAGTTGGCATGTCTGCCTTAGGAATCAGTGTACTCACCTGAAACATCATCGTACTTACCTAAGAAAACGACTGATATCCTCATCCTTTGCCCACATGGCACTTATTATTCTTTTCTCATCGGATCCATGCTGCACAATATCTGCAGGAGGAGGTGAGTGAGTTAACTGAAATAACTAGGAATAGGATAATGTAAATGCAATACATTAGGAGTGACTTGAAAGAGTGGTATTATCTATACTATACAGTTGACCAGATAAGTCCTCTTTTCGGACTCCGAGATTGTGTTTCTTCGATGCGGCTTGGGCTTTACTTTTGTTTCACCTTTTGAAGACAGTAATGTCATATGTTGGTTTCTCTTGGTGTATATTTACAGAATAGCTTTACTTGGTTGTGTTTATTTCTCTGCATTTTTCAGCTTCCCTGCAGCTTTCATTCACTTTTTTGGGTATTTAGTGTTTACCATAGGAAGAGACAAATGTTCTTTGTGAAAGACTATTTTAACTGCCCTACCTCTGTATGCAGAATTGCACTTGTCCCTGTAGTCTCTGAGAACATTGCAGATCATGTTCAGAAACTGGTCAGCGTAATCTGGTAAATCATGCATCAGCTCTTGAAGTTCTTGTATACTGCTGTCTACTGTCACAGTACTCTGGAAGAACAGAGTCCCAGACATTACTTAATGAGAAAATATGCACAAAGGGGAAATAATGTACAAATAAGATTCTCATGAAGTGTGTACAAGTGTCAGGGGGGAAAAGTGTACTGAAATTGCAATTTCAAATTAAAACTCACTGTTCTTTAACATTTTTATCTCAAATGATCCTGTCATGTATCATCTTTGTGTTTGCCATCAACAGTCCATTCAATGCTCTTTTTGTAAGGGTGAGAGGAAGGGGGGACTCATTACCAACCAGCTGAGGATTTTCTTACCTGTAGCAGTGGCCTGGGTACACCTAGCTCTCTCCTCGTCTTCTCACCAATCACATTACGAAGTGCATCAAAACCTGACCATGGAACAGTATTATAAACTGTCATTAATTCACACCAGTGCTGACTTTTTATTTCTCGTCTTATAAAGTTTGCAAATTAGAAAACACAGTGAATCACTCAGGTACATTTATTATTCAAGTCAAGTCTTTGAAGCAACTACATAGACCTCTATATTCCAGTAGAAGAAATGCACACAAGTATTTCTAGAGTACAATTTTAATGTAAATAACCTTGAACCATGTTCTAGAAAAGTAACATTTGGACCATGAATGGAGTTCTAAATATAAAGTGCAAAACAAGGCGACCAGGGCAAATCATAAACAATAAGCACATTAAAGCAATAATCAACAAAAAGAAAAGAAAAAGCTTAGAAGAAAATAGTTTTAGGAAGTACAAGAACATGAAGCATACACTAACACAATGACAGAATGACAGAAATGCCCTTACTTTAAACTTTAAAGTTCCAAGGTGAAACCCATAGAAAAATCGATTTAAATTTTTTTAATGCGCACTTTTCATTTTTACCAAAAAGATAAAATATTAAAACCTAGAAATAACAATAACCAAAACAATTTGAAAATATTATTATCTACTAACACATGGAGAAGAAATCTACACAGAGTGGGTTCTATCTGGATCATAATAATATAATTGTGATACTTATAAAGACAACACATTTATCTTTCAGCAGAAACAAGAAAACAGATGCAAGAAAAGAAAAGGAATTTGCAATACAAAATTGTGCTGTGACATGTCAGGTCAGTCTATCATGAAACAACTGTGAGTGAAGAAATGAAATATCTCACACAAAGTATAACACAATGGATATATAATGTTAATATTTCTCTATACACAAATTATGGAAAAAACTAAACAGATTGTTATCAGGTTTCAATTCACATTTTTTTTTTCTTAAAGGGGAGAAATTACAATGGAGATTAACTTTATCAATTTATGCAATATCTATTACATACACAATACCGACACACTTAAAATGCAGTATAACATTAAACAAAATGACATGCAACATTCATCAAGGCAGATCTCATTCTCAGACTTTCACCAACTAAATAGACATATTGCATTTCCTTTACAAATACTACAGTTCTGTCATTAAATTAAAAGTACCAGAAAAATAGTTTTCATTTATTTTATGTATTATTGGTGATGTAAAATGTAAACATTCAAACCAATTCCAGTTATTTTCTTTTATTTGATCTGTCATGATTTTTATGTTTCACTATTTTAAATGAAAACAGCACATTCACACAGGGTCAATATTTTTCCCATACTTTTAGTCTATTCACACATGGTCATTACTTTTCAGATACTCTTAGTCGATTCATACAGGGTCATTATTTTTCAGCCATTTTAGTCTATTCACAAAGGTTCATTATTTTTCAGCCATTTTTAGTCTATTCACACAATGTCATTATTTTTCAGCAATTTTTAGTCTACTCATACAGTCATTACTTTTCAGCAATTTTTAGTCTACTCATACGGTCATTATTTTTCTGCCATTTTAGTCTATTCAGACAGGGTCATTATTTTTCTGCCATTTTAGTCTATTCAGACAGGGTCATTATTTTTCAGCCATTTTTAGTCTATTCACACAATGCCATTATTTTTCAGCAATTTTTAGTCTACTCATACGGTCATATTTTTCTGCCATTTTAGTCTATTCAGACAGGGTCATTATTTTTCAGCCATTTTTAGTCTATTCACACAGGGTCATTATTTTTCAGATACTTTTAGTCTATTCACATAGGGTCATTATTTTTCAGATACTTTAGTCTATTCACACAAGGTTTTTATTTTTCAGATACTTTTAGTCTATTCATACAAGGTCATTATTTTTCAGATACGTTTAGTCTAGAGTCAAAACGATCCTACACATATTAGTATTTTAAAGTGCAAAAAAAAACAGTGGATATTATTCATTGGAGTTCCCAGAAAGAGAACTGTCAGTGAAAGACACAAAAGTTCAAACAGACAAGATCAAAGGAGAGAAACTATTCATGTTTACAAAATAATATTCACCTATATTGCAATAACTCACTGGATGTTTTCATAAGAAACACTGTCTTGGATCATATTTTTGAAAAATACCTTGACATAGTTAATAGCTTAACATAATTTATATAAAACACTAGATCTAGTATTTATTTCTATAAAATTCACGGATTTTTTTAATAATCACTCAAACTTAGTGTTTATTTTTCTTTACAGCAGAAAGAGAGAAAAGTTTCCTAATCAACAAGAACTTGTTTGTTTTTGTTTTTGTTTGTTGTTTGTTTGTTTTTGTTTTTTTTGTTATTTTGGGTTTGTTTGTTTGTTTGTTTGTTTTTTTTT
>JBDFRD010237269.1:0-11259 GCA_039654405.1 Bullina lineata
ACTCACTCACTCACTCACTCACTCACTCACTCACTCACTCACTCACTCACTCACTCACTCACTCACCCATTCACTCAATCACTCACTTACTCACTCACTCACTTACTCACTCACTCACTCACTCACTCACTCACTCACTCACACAGTAATGCGCTTCCATGCAAGTGAGGGGCTTAATTTTATCTCATATATTAATATACATTCACTTACTCATTTGCAATATCCCCATTTTCTGACATCATCCACCCAATTAAAAAAAAACCAAATCTCCACTCACCCCCAACTAACTCACTGAATGATGCACCTTCACTCATCAATCACACACCATTAACTCACACCACAGTGTTTTCTGATTCACACACCTGCTATCCTCCTCACTTCCCAATTACTCACACAATCATGTTCTTTGGCTCACCTACCTGCATCCTGTGTTCCTCAGTCACCTGCCATTGACTCACAAAGCACTGCTCCTGGATCTACCCACCTGTACCTAATTTCCTCATTAACTCCCACTTAATCCACAAAGAACAGCTCTATGTCTCACACACCTTCACTTTATCCTTCTTTCTCCCTTCCTTCCTTCTCCCTTTCAATTACTCACACAGTGATGCATGTTCTCTTCTCTACTCATAACCACATTGACTTACCTGGTCTTGCCCGTCGCTTCCAGTTGAGCTGAGACTTCTCTCCACAGAGCCGATTTTGGGAGAGGCCTTTTCTTTAAAGTCTAACTTATGTGATTCAATCTGGCAAAGATAATAAAAAGAATGTTGTTTAGTGTAAGTAAAATTGCAGTGATAGCCACTCCCAGAATAGCCTATTTTAAATGCATCATACAGTGAAATCAATTCTTATTTTATTTGTCTTTCTCTTGTTCTGAAAGTACATGTAATTTCAAATTATGTTGGCTTATGTTTTATATACATGGTGATCAAACAGAAAGTTACAAATGCTAAACTTTGAAGAGCGCTTTTTAAAATAAGCTGATATCTTCAAAACCAAGCTACATTATAAGAAATAAATAGTCTCATTCTTTAATGAAGATGAAATGTTTTATGAGTGTACGAAAATAAAAGATTAATTATAATGTACCAAAATGAATACAGGTACCAATAAAAGTATTAAAATTGGCAAATGAAAGACTTTGACAGAGATTTACAAATTAATAATTTTTTCAACTTGAAGGCTGTTACTCAGATGTGGAATCTGCATATTATAGGCCTACAAATAAGAACCTACTACACGTAGTGCGTTTAACTGTTTTTATGGGGTTTTTTTCTCTGTATGTGTGTGTGAACTAAAACAATGATTCTAGATATTTAATGCACCACATCCACAATAATTACTTTTCCTATTTTTGATACATTCACAGCTTTCTCTAGACCACAGGCATACAAGATACAGTTTTGCTATAATACATATTTCATTGTAGTAAGAATAAAATGTTTCACTAATTTTACATATTTCATGCATGCAGTCATATGTTTGCTTATTTGAAGTGGAAACAATCTACCTATAAAAAAAAAGTATGTCTTAGACAAGCATTCCAGAAAGAGAGTTAAAAAAAAAGCAAAAATCTTAAAAGTGAAATTCCTGGAAGCTGAAAAAGAGATACTTGAAAAGAAAAAAAAAGTGTCTACAGATACAAAACTTTACTGGGCAGTATAGTGAATAGAAAAAAATGGATCATATGAATGGTGTGATGACAATTAATGGAACCAAGATCGTTCAAGATATCTCTGACATTTACAAGATATCTGAGTTGATGCTACTTAACAAATTAATAAAATCAGACACATTCGGCATGAAGATGCAATTACTTTGAAATGATTTAATGAAAATGATGAAAATATGCCAGCATAACAAGCATCTCATTTTGTCATCAAACCTTCATATCAATGTGTAAAACTGAAAAAGTCTGTACACAGTGCAACTGCTCAGGAACAAACTAATGCTGATATTGTGGTCTACATGACATTTATAACAAAATAAAAAAAGGCATGAAACATAAAAGATGAAACAACATCTGGGATGTTAATACATTCTTTATGAGGATGAATACACATTTTTGTTTGGGAAGGAATATTATTTAAATGCAAAGTAGATAAAGCTAAGGAGATACATTTTAAGATTATTATCCTTCTGTACCAATAAATAACTCTGTTAAAGAAATGAGTTTCAAATGGACATACTAGAGTATGATTATTGTTTATAATCTTAGCTGTTAATGTCATTTTGTGTATGTTAAAAAATTAAGGATTTGCATGATCTTTCTTTGGAGACTCATATTTTCTTTAGCTATTATTCATGAATTTAAATCACCTAGGAAAAAGGCTCTTCATAAAATAAGGTCCTAGATATACTGTAAACTTGCTCTGTGATTTGCACTGAGAAGAGTATACTGAAAATTGCTAACTAAAAATATACTATGAGGAAAAAACAGCGTAAAAAACTAAGGTTTGAGTGTAAAAGTATCTTACTCCTAAAAGTACTACTGAAGCAACCGCATTGTATTTTACAGTGAATTTGTTTGTTTAAACAAAAAGCAAAGCCAAAGACTTTTCGCATTATATTCTTGTGATACAAGCAGTATGATCATACCATTATCATAATTGCTGTGAATAAGTGTTTCCTGTCTTACCTAGCATCAGACTGCCTCTCTTCTTATTTCTAGTTTTCACAATTTGAAAACATCTCCGAATGAGATATAAATTTCTATTTTAAAGATTCAATCCCAAATGAACTAAATACCAATACAAGACAATATCACGGGATAAACAACCTTAAAAAAAAGAAAAAGAAAAAGAAACTGTCAAGTTTCATGATTCATTAATATAACAAGTATATTATATATTAATATGTATATATATGGCCAATATATATCATACAACAATGCCCCAAAAAGAAATGCCACATCACGAAAAATCAAAATGTTCATTAAATTCAAATTAGTAACCAAAAATGGGACATCACGTTTGTTTTGTTTTGTTTTTATTTTGGTGAAGGTGAATCTGTATTCAACTAAGTAAGTTGTTGAAAATCACCTGGGAATTTTTTTTTTACAGAGAAATTCAGTAAATTTTCAGGGAAAGTAATGTTCCTTTCCATTGACAGAGTTTGCGTGATGAGCATTTCTTTTTTGGGGGCAGTATATTCGATTAAACCAAGGGCGATAACCTACATGCATTGAACAAGAAAAAGAACAAAATCATTTGTGTGCGTGTGTGAAGTTTCTCTCAAATCTGAGTACAATTTGTATGATTCATTTACAAATGACTGTGAATAATGAATGGAATAGTATGATGATAAATGATATTTATGAGCAAAAGATTATATCGATGGTCTCCGGCACAAACCATCTAACTCCAGAAAAATTTGGTTTTAATAGGATTTCTTCTATCCCTTTACGTAAAATTCCAAATCCTGCAGTTATCTAGATGGAATTATATTGAATTGTTTTTTTTCTCACATTCATTTTGAGAGTGTATATGCTTTCTTCCTACATCAGAATTCCAGGCAAGATCTTGATCAGACACCATCTTTTTTGGAGACACTTTTTAGAGAAAGTATTTTAAAGACTGATTCAATACAAAAAGAATAAGTTTTTATTAAAATCTTGAAAAGTCATGCAAGTCACTGATTACCTATAATCAATAAAGAAAAGAAAATTGTAATGCTTAGAAAATTTCAAACAGCATAAATAGAATTAAAACATTTTCTGCTTATATTCTATTGTGACTTGGGAAAAGTTTTTTTAAGAAAAAGAAGACGCATATTGATTAAGCAGAGCACACAAAGCACAGCAAAGCTATCAAGCAAACTTGTGAGCAGTAACAAAAAAAAAATGACAGGAAAACTAAAATGCTGAGAATATTAATCAGTAAGACAAAGGTACAGGTACACTAAGTGGGAAAAGATTACTTTGACATTTCCACCTCCAGGTGAGTGACCTGCATTCTCCAAGGAACCTATCCGGGAACTCGTCTTCCACTCTAATTTTTCCGATAAAATCTGTACAAAAATAATGATTGAAAAAAAAACAACAATGACCGAAACAAAAGACAAACGTTGAAGCCTGGTGTAAGAAATACAAAACAAATAAATTGCAATAGCATTGTAAGGCTACATGAGCAAGGCTGTGACAGGAATCAGTCAAACCATGCTTTGTTATTTTGTTCACTCACCCACGAACAAAACATGTGTGTGTAGATATAAGCTTTTATTCAGTGTATTCTACATCCAATATATTTACTGCAAAAGCCTCAAAGACTTAGGGCCTATTTTGAATACTGAAACCGGTAAAAAAATAAACATGTATAATCTAGTAATTTTTCGTTGTTGAATACTAACAATTTAATGTTGTAAGATTTACAAACACTTTGTCAGACATCACACTTCATTTTGTAATTGTCAACTTTTGTAACATTCTGTTTGCTCACTGATTTCTCTGAGTTCTTTGAAAGGAAACACATTTAAAAACTGAAACTGCAGGTGAGAACTGCACTCATGTTAGTGTTTGTCTTCATTGGTGCATCACAGAATTTAGAAATCATGATGTGATCAGAACTTCCACATTTTCAAGCTTGTTTAATTCTACATAATGCCAAAGATAAAGATTGACACAAATTTCTGAAAAAATAGCATACATTATCTTGACCTGATCTTTATTTATGTCCTTGGAATATGCTAAGGATATCTTTTTCTTTTTTTTTTTTAAACATAACTTAAAACGTCTAAACACGAAATATGGCATTTTATCTTTCTTTATTCATTTATTTGTTCAGCTGCTTTCTGTCGTGCTTAGTTATGATTTCTTATTTCTTATTTCTCTAAATTCCCTTGCATTAAATTCTCTTACTTCTAGAATTCCTAAAGCTTTATCTGTTGACTGTTTTTTACGTAATTAGAAATAATTCAAATTCCGATTTTGTTTCCTTTTTGTCACATCCTTTACCAAACATTTGCTTTTTCTTCTCCCCATTTTTTTTTGTTTCATTATATCTTTATCAATTCATCTCATTTTTTCCCCTTTTCCTTCTTTTCTTAAACTTGTCAGTTTATTGTCGGAAGATGAAATAAAATAAATATACACAAAAGCAGACCGTGCAAGCATTTTTAATAACTATAACAATAATAGTAATAGGCCTAATAATAATAATAAGAATAACAATAAGAATATTAATATTATTAATAATAATAATAATAATAATAATAATAATAATAATAATAATAATAATAATAATAATAATAATAAAACTGTGACATAATGCAAAGAGCCACAAAAATGATCAATCGCTTCTACAGTATTGTTTCAAAATAGTGCAGACTTAAGCAAAATTACATTCCATGGACAAATAAAGAATTCGTTGTCTTTGTTTGAAACTACTTTGCATCAACAGTTTTGTCATTGCTAAATGGGGACAAACAGATTAATATATTGAACGTTTATCCCTGAAAACAACACAATATATCTGTGATAGGTGATAAAAGCACTGTGTGCATTGTATATATATAATAACTAACTAATTATTTTTTCGTTTTGTTTTGCTATCATGTAATGAGAAAATGGTGAATACATTACTACCGTTTCCATGGACAGTTGCGCGGAATAATACCAATAAACCACTGCTTACTCCAAAGTATGAGGAAATTTCAATAGGAAAGTAGAGACATAGAAGAATAAAAAAAATGGAAGACAAAGGGCTATTTTTATACTGATTGCAATTTTTTGAACAAAGGTTCTGTGAAAAAGGAGAAAACATGGGAAATACAAAACTCGTTTTAATCTAAATTTCCTTTAAGAATAAAAAGCTTATGGTTCTAATTCATTTATATTTGATTATCTTCGAAATGTACTTGTGTCTATGTGGTTAGTTTCCTTATATCTAAGTTGCCTACCTGTGTATCTAGATTCTTGGTTAACTTGTAAGTACTTTGTTATACCCGGTTCCTCCACCTTAATGCCATATTATTTTCTGTTCATTGAATTACCTGTGCACTTACACTGTCCAAGACAACAGGAAAGTAAAACCAGAACCAAATCCCATGCATCTTGTCCCTTATCTTTCAGTTCTCACCTGTTTGTCCCCACCCCCTGGCTGGTGTTTGGCGTTTTCCAGAGAGCCAATCTTGGACTCAACTTTCCACTCAGTTTTTCGCGTTTCAATCTAAAGAGCAGACAAAATGCTCAAGTTCAAAGCTTTATTCTACACTAGAGAGGAGTTAAAACAATAAACATTCATGACAACATATATACATGTGTAACATGAAGTTTGCATTGCTCAAAGTAAAGTTCTCCACAGCTTCAAAACGCTGCAAACTTTAAGAGGCATAAAAGGTCGATTTGGAAGAAAACATCTTGAGCACAAATAAGATCATGTGCATCTTAGCTGTCCAGAATTTTCAGGAATTCAGGATCAAGACATGAACTGTTGTATATTCATGAGCCTGATAGTTACATAACACTCAAAGTAACAAAAACATCATTACTCTCAAATTTTTTTTTACTATTTTCCTGTCAGAACAGGGAATGCGATACCAGAAATAACGGCTAAAGCTCAATCTCTGTTGGACTTATACTATAGGGAATTCTAAACAGGCAAGAGTTTTAATGAACTGCATAATATGCTCTATGAACTGTAAGCCTTTAGCGTCCAATTCTTTTTTCTGAATTCTTGAGAACTGAGGGAGAAACAAACTCTATAGACCTTTTGTTAAAAAAAATGTTCTGTCTGTGGCTATAATCTGTGCTGGGCTGGGCCCATTTTGTTAAAAGTGGGTAGATGGAGTCAGTTGGGGAGGAAGAGGTAAAACAGGGCAACTTTAAGCGCATTTTGACACAGCCAACCCATGCAGAAGCCATTTTATGAGTTAAGTTCCAGGACCTCCAAGAGGGGAATGGAAATCAGAGTTAATATTTAAGTAAAACAGTTAAAATAAAAAGGTGCAGCAAATAGATCAACAAAAACAACAATATTTTCCTGTTTTTCTTCCATATGTAATATCAACTATTTACTGTTTCTATTGATGATCAGTGTGAGTTGTTAGTAATCCAAGGGAATTTGGGGTGAAATCTTTCACTTTAAAACCAATCCAAAGTCACATCACATAAACAGTTACCTGCTAAGATTAAATGCAAGTTTTCATAGCCTCTGCACCAAATCTTGATTATATACAGGAAACCATGGATAATAATGTGTACTATTCAATACGTGTGGCAAGCCACTTTTTAAAGAAAAGTGATAGAAAAATAACACAAATCTGATTTTAAAATGATGAAATCAAACTGATACTGTTTCCTTTTGGGATGTTGACAATATTTGTTTTGTTTTTATGCTTAGGAAATAATAAAATGATATCATAAACTGTGCCATTGAAATTCAATAAATATAATATTAGGCTTTTTTGACATTATAGTGATTAGCAGAAGCAGCACTTTTTTAAAGATAAAAAGCAAGTAGCATGTCTTTGCTTCTAAAAAAAATGATACATGATGTCACTGATACATGAATAGATTATTGCAGTGGATGATTGAATACTCCACACAAAAAGAACAACAGGAGAAAAACCAGCCAGTTAATGCATGTCTTGGATGAAAGAATCAAATACATTCAGGTATGAGGAGGAAAACTTCTTACAAGTCTTGAAAAAATGTATAAGGAAAATCAGAACTGATTATATTTTTGTTTCACCACAATTTATTTTACTTCGATAAGCTAAATGAAGTTATGGCACAATATATAATGTGAAAAATGCTTTCGAAAGAATTTCTTACAGAAAATATAGTAAAGAATTGTATGTGATCACAGTGCACGATAAAAAAAACAAATCTAAATGTGTGCAAAGGAGAAATGATGGTGAAACTACTAAGTACTGTGTAGGATGTAAAATGATTGTAAAATAGGCTTGTAATAATTATAGCATATTGAATGTAAGTAACAAAGACCTTGATCTTTTGCTTGTTTTAATTGACAATCATTTATTTCATGATCCTTGAAATTGATAGCAGTCTGATTATATTAAAATAGAAAACTTTCAGGTTTTTATTTGGTTCAATAACAACCAACTCATACAATCCAAGGGTGTGGTAGTATGCAAATAAATGAAAGATTAAAGAAAAAAAAACCCACTCAAAAAAACATAAAACAAACAGACACACACACACACACACACACACGCATGCATGCACGCACGCACGCAAGCACACACACACGCGCACACACAGACACACACACACACATATACATACATACATACACACATTTATTATTCGATAAAGATCCTCCCAAATTTCGATACAAAAGGGATTTCCTCTTCTCTTAATTTTTTAATTATAAAAAACAACAACTTTGAGACAAAGGGAGATATCAAAATGAGGAAGCCACGAAGTTAATAAAGAGATAAATATGACCATGTTACCACACCCAAGGGCAAATCTGTAAGTCTAAAAATGACAATGGTCTGTCTTGAAAACATAGTTCATTATCTTTGAGGTGAACCGTATTCAACTGAAACTTTCTATCTATCAGATATACATTGCTTTTTCTTTTTTTTTAATATCGACACAGTTATTATGTTCAGCTTGAAAAAAATGGTTTACTTTTACCTCTGTCCATCTGAGTATGGATGATAAGATGAGGAAATTCTTGATATGACATGAAGAGGGTCTTACTTTTTCAAAGGTTTATTATTGAAAAAACAAAACAAGTAAATTTAACAAAACGACCTGCTTCTAGCACTAACTATACCATTGCCATCTTTACACTTTGGTCAAGACAAATATAGAAGTCACAGCATTGATAGTGGGTCTCATACATCTAACATGACAAGATCTTTATTTGTTTTTGAGAGTTCAAAGTAATTAAAACCAAAAACATCCCAAATGAGCATTAATCGTTCCCTGCATATAATTGGATAACTGTTACTTAATTTTTGTTGTTGTTTTGTTTCTCTTTAAAAAATTTGCCGTTGTTCTTGAAAGACTTTTGATGTTGGTTTTCTTTATTTCCTGGTATATTTCCACCAGTTTCTTTTGATCTGATATCATTGACTAGCTATGCTACTGAGTAAAGATGGAGCATGGAGCTATGCCACCAAGTAAAGATGGAGCATGGAGCTATGCCACCGAGTAAAGATGGAGCATGGAGATATGCCACCGAGTAAAGATGGAGCATGGAGATATGCCGCAGAGTAAAGATGGAGCATCGAGATATGCCGCAGAGTAAAGATGGAGCATGGAGATATGCCGCAGAGTAAAGATGGACCATGGCCTCCAAAGAGAAGTGCTGTTCCACCTTATTAGGAATCTGGGAATCCTAAAACAAATCTTTTTTACTGCATATATTTTCTCCTGTCTAAGACTGACATCAGATGTCATCCTTCTTTACAGTCCCTTATGTCTCTCAAACAAATTTAACTTCTTCAGATAATAATTTTGAAGGCAAAAGTCACCTGATTAAATTTCTAAGGACTATCACAGGAAACGGGAAAAATAACAGGATGAAGTGTAAGAAATATAAGCAATAAGACTATTCAGTTCCATAGAACACCGAAATGTTTTGACGCAAAAAAAAAAGTCTACTCCAGATGCATTCATAAGAAGAGTGCTTACTCAACAGCTCTGTCTATTATTGAGTTCATTGTTATGCAGGGAAGGAATTAACACAGAAACATTTGTTAAGGAATGACCTTTATGATAGAACATATTAATAACTTCTTCGTTCCCAAATAGCTAAATCCCACAAAATATCATGGAAAAACTTGTTAAAATGTTGCTACTCTAGCAAAAAGATAAGCATCAAACAAACCGCCTATTATTCTGGAATTCATCACACGGAAGTATATTTTCTCAAATGCAAGAAAAGAAAAAACAGAATTAAAAAAAAAATTAAATAAATCCCCCAAAAAACTCATGAGTATGAGACCCGATTACAATATTGTAAAAAACTATAAATACTGACCAATGAGTGGGACTGTTACAAACCTTCTTGTCCCCACCACCTGGCAGATGATCCGCATTATCTAGAGACCCAATCTTGGAGCCGACGTTCCACTCTATCTTTCTAGTTTCAATCTATGCAGGCACCGATGAATACGCATGACGTTTGGAAGTTGAAAAGAATTGATGGATTGATGGGACATGAGAAAAAAAAAAAAAGAAATTCAATGACAGAGGAGCTAGCGATAATTAATTTAATGTCTGTAAAAAAGAAGCCAGTAATGTGGATTACTGTTACCTGTGCAAAAAAAAGGTCAAGCCACTGTTGACAAAAATGTTGGCTGTACAAATTACTCTTTTTATTGGATCCTTACAAACACGTTCCCAGATTAAACGCAGGTTTCCAAAGACACTGTGAGAATCCTTTCACATTTTCCTCTCTCAAACCAATCAGGAAAAGTGAATACTGTATTTGGAAAATCAAAGTTGTTTGTGAACTGTCTTTATTTTTATATTTATCTTCAGTTCTTACCGTAGAGTATAAGTATCACAAATTACAGTTTCCTCTTTCGCACATTTTGACGGTTCATATTGTTCTTTAAAAATTGTCACATTAGACAGACATACAATATTATTTTAAAGCTTGAGGATCAACTTTTCTTCTTAACTTTTAAACATATATCCAAAATCTTATTTCCCCACACAATTTAATAGATGAAAAAATGAGGACATTAAAAAATCAGTAGACACTTTTGATTGAAATAGAAGTAGTGACAACTGGAGATATTTAACAGAGGCATATCGCGATTTGTGTCCATCCTTTTCTACAGGCATACTACTTTGAACAGTTATAGAAAACCATCATACTCACAATGGTTAAAAAAAACATGCCTGGAAATATTAACAGCTAATTTGCTAATTAAGTATAAAAACTGAAACCTTTTCCTTTTTTTTAAAATTTCTCATCCATTAAAATTTATTAATTTGTAGTACCTAGCCTGCGTCATGTAACATGAGACACACCTGCCCTCACAAGGCTTAAACTGTATTGTAGAAACTAGGGGGTGAATCATGAGGTACTAGTTATCCTCAGTGATCTTTGTGATTTCCATCAATGTCCTAACGGGCTTTACATTAGCGTCACAATTTGTGCAGAAGAACGTAAACGAATTTGGGATTAGGAGTTTATATACTTGCAAACAAACATGAAAAAAAGTAACATTTTTGGACACATTTATTCACTGTTCATAGGCCTTATTATGAGATATAAAGTAAAAATCATTAATGGTCAGGTAAAATATTGATAAATTATTTAAAAACAG
>JBDFRD010237380.1:0-11259 GCA_039654405.1 Bullina lineata
CTGAAATAACGAACTACTGATATAAAGAACTAATTTTTTTGCCTGGGCCTGTTCGTTATATCCGTGTTCTACTGTACATGTTATGGTAAAATAGTTGCTTGCTGCCATTTTCTTTTCGCGCCTTTTCGTTTACTTTTCACAATGCTGACAAGGGAGGATAGGACAACAATTAGCCTATAATTAGGGAGTGGTTATTTCTAAGAAAATGAAATTTGTCAGAGATTCTGACTGTGTTTCTCATTCCATCAGACAGCAACCATGATGATGTGTATTAGTGATATGTTTCAGTCCTTCGACCAGTTTATGTCAAAATGAAACGAAGTCATCAGTACCACAGAGTTTCCATTTTTGACAGTGTCTTAAAAGACAGTTGCATCCCACTACAAAACGATCAATTTAAAAACTTTTCCACAACCAGAAAAAAATGATAAATTTCAGACAGGTTGTTACCAGTGGCTCACAAGTGTCATGTGCATTTGAAAATGACAGCGTCTGTCTTGTAAATGGCAAACATGACATGATAACTTTTTACTTTCTTTTTGGCTCGTTGTGGAATAGTATTGGTAACAGTGCAGCAGATGACTTGCTTTGCCACCAAGTTGTGGGAAGAGTGAAATATACCCTTGTGCCAGGCATCAAAAACAATATGGTCATGTTGTTAAATTAAACCAAGAATCATAGGACATTGTTTTTAAACTAGTCACAGTTAGAATCAACTGCAATAGACCAGAGAAAGGGATATTAATGTTTAGGTCGTAGCGGTCACAAAGAACTATGATCTGTGTAATGGTGCTTTTTTTTTTTTTTGCCTCAATAGCATGAAAAGCAAATACAAGGGCCTCTGAAGTATGAAGTTTTGCAGGTGTGACTGGGTGTTTTTGTCCTTGAGAACGACAATTTTAAACTATTTTATGTGTCCCCATCCAGATATGGCTACCCTATTCTGGTTGGGAAACTGAAATGTCCTGTCTAGAAGTTCTGTGAGTAGAAGCTGATAAAATCATCTGTCTTGCTTCGTGCTATTGAAACCTAGATAAACTCTAATTTTATGGGTCTTATTTAGGCCTCTCAGGAAGTGCATTTATTGAAAGTTTCTATTAAAAATTTCCATTGTCTTATACACAGTAAACAATATTTATTCCTTTCTCCTTCTGTTATCCTCAGGCCAATCAAAACCTGTGCCATCATATGGCGACTTGAACGGGCCAAAACCTCCAGTACCAGTTTCTGTGCCCACCAATCATCCTCAAGGGCAGTGGGCAGGAGCACAGCTCAGCCAGTCAAACAATGGGGTCAATGGGTTAAGCATGCAGAATGTACCTGCCGGAAACATGAACATTCAGCCCCGACCGCCAACCTCAAACTATGCTGGCTTTCCTCCTCAAGGGGGTCAAATACCTCCAGCTCGGCCACCTGGACACTTTCCTCCCGCATCTATGCCACCCAGTCAGATTCCTGGTTCTTTTATGAATGGTCCGGGGAACATTCCTCGACCGCCAGGCCCACATGGGCTGCCAGCTGCAGGGGCCGGTTCCTTGCCTCCCCGGGTTCTTGGCCCAGCGGCTGTATCCCCGCAAGTTTCAAGACCTCCCTTTGGTCCTCCTGGTGGTTTTGGACAGCCAAGCACGCAACCTGGAGGGCTTTCTACAAATGGCACATCACAACCTTTAGTGACAGGAAGTTTCCAACAGGTTGGAAACTCAGCACTCGCAGAGGGTAAGTACTTTGAATGAAAATATTTTTAGTTTAAATGCATAACAAGCAACACCAGAGAAGGAATGGATATCTGCACTAACTCTGTTGAAAATACAGAAACAACATATTTTTATTTGTATTTTATATTGACCTCTTTATAGTGTGGTTGCTTTACTTGTTAATAATCTTAAGTTACAATCCTGATTATAGAAAAATGGCTTTAAGTGGGACCCTTACAATTTTTATTTAGAAACATTTAGGGTTTTAATTATGATGGTTTATACACAATATATATTTGTTTTGTTTTGCTCTTTTCTTTATTACTCTGAAATTAAAGACAAGGTGATTTTTCTTTTTTCGAATTAAAAAAGTTAATTGATCCTACATGTAAGTATTTTATCTGAATGCCTTTCAATGATGGAAAATTGGCTGCTATCACTGATGGCCAAGCACAAAAGCATCAGCATTACACATATAATAAGCAAGCGATATCTGAAATAGTAACAGTAGTGTTATAATTATAACTACTGCTTCCTCTATTTAATGTGTTTTGAGAAAATATAATTAAAACCATACACACAAAAAACCCCAACTAAAATTGAAATCTGAAGTTGGGAAGCTTGAAATAGCCATTGCTCTGTATATATGTATAAATTTAAAAATAATAAAATGAAATTGAGGAAGAACAACATTGTTGGAGGAACATGCGTGAATTTGTTTGTATATAAATGCAAAGTGTTAGATGAATGGTTTCCTGAAGTACAAAAGTATACATTATATAAAAGTGGTATTTTACTTTGTTCTTACCCTGCACTAACTTCTGTGTGCTTCATTTTTATGTCAGCACAAATGGTTCTCAAATGTTATATCAGGGAAGTTAAATAGAATAAAACAAATATGCAACTGATAAATAATTAAATAGTTCTTAGCTCAGCATGTGCATTTATTAATGCTGATGTTTCTTGAGGAATTGTGCAGTGTAGTTAAGAAAAATATTGCACCTTGAAACTCTCTTTTCTTTGTTGTTTGGATTCAAGTAGGTGTTAATATAAAACTGAGTCTCTTTGTATGCTGCTAAAATGCTTTGCATGTTTTATCTTTGTGGAAATGTGTGGTCCTGATAAATAATAATGTGATAGGCTGGGAGAAATGTGGGTCTTTCTTTTTCCCGTTTATACAGTGTTTTTTTAAAATGCTAGTTTCCTTTGAGAAAAAAGTACTTTTTGAGATATCTCATTAAATTGTAGGGAAAAAATGGTATCGTATTTTTTTTGTTTAGAAAATGTTATCAGACCGTTAAAAAAACAAAAACAAAGGACTGCGGTCCCCTTGGTGTGGTTGAGGAAATAAAGACAAGTTTCAACACTTTGCACAGGTCGCCCAAATGAATTGCCGGTACCCTTCCATGGCCAGGGGCAATACTCCCATCAAGTTAATCCGCTAATGCAAAAAACTCCTACACAAACACCAAGCAATTCAGGTAACTTGTTATGAACCTTTTTTTTTCCTCGCTTTACCTGTGTTTTCAAATTAACTGATAATTGTGTTTGGAGCATTGGGAGGAGAATTAATATTTAATTAGCTACTTTTTTTTAGTCTTTTAAAGGTGACTGGGACATCTCATATGTTTGGAGGGATCTTTCAATAGTTGTGAGATCTTACTAATAAATTGATTAAACTATAGTAATATTAATAATAATAGATGCACCTTCAAGTATGTGAACTTAAAGAGAACCCAATAGAAGTAAAAACAACCCTGTGCCTAATAAATAATAATGCTGTGAACCTCGGATAGCATCTCAATATTCTAAGTTTTGGATACCAAGGCCATAGGAACAGCAACTACAGATCATTGCACCTTAACAAGTCAGTGCCTTTCTTCTCCGCTGGGCTTTAGTGCAATGAGTTAAAGTTCTATAGCACCTAAGCCTACACATTGCCATGTAAAGTTGGATTTGTCTATTAATGTAATAAACACACAGGAATTACCTAAAAATCGAATGGATCTTGTAATTTGTCTCTGTGTCAATTGGGGATGAGAGGAACCGATTTCAAGAAGAATTTCATTTAGCCAAGGCTGGTAGATTTTGGTATTCGTTCAGTCAGAGGTACAAATCAAAGTCAAATGGGGAGAAAAAAGGGGACTTTCCATTTTGCTCATTGGACGCGAGGTTGCGTTGGATCCAAGCTCATTGTGTTTGAGGTTCACTGTATACATTATAATCATTTATTGTCATGCTACGAAATAACTCTAATTCCTGTCTCTCCGTGTGCATGTCAGGAACTAACACCACAGTTACTTAAATTACTAATATTGCTCATATTGCTTTTTAAATGAAAAAAAATCTATTTAATTAATTTCTATTCTTGTGGGAGAGAAATTTTCAGTACTACTGATTTCCATTAAAGCGCAGCATACATTGTTCAATCAAACCTCTTTTATTTTGTGCATATTTTCGAAGTGCTGTTTCTTTACAAAATGGCCACACTAATTGTGCTAACTGCATTAATTTAATGTGATAGTTATGCATGTAAATCTAATTTTATGAAAGTTGTCATAGGGCCTTGCTGATCATTACTAACAGCTACTAATAATTTATAATGTGAACTGAAAGACTGAACCCTCATCTCTCTTTTGCTCCATTGTCTAGCAGCAAACTCTTAAGTTGTGGCTCATATTGTTTTCTCAGGAGCTGGTAGTTACAAAAGACACTGATAATTTGTTTTGCCATGCCTTTTAAAGCTTTAATTTTAAAATAAAAACATTCCATACAATTAATTGAGGAAGAACGTTAGTTACATTGACTCGCTGAACTACTTTATTGTTTTCGCTTTCAAGGAAGCTTATTTTTACCCTCTCTTACCTCTGCTCGCTCACTCCTCATTTATTTTTTTTTTCTTTCCTTACCTCCTTTGCAATCCATCTAGCCATAATTTCCCAGAAAGAATTTTGTAATATTACCACAAAAGTTATAGTTTCTCGAGCCAGAATTACAACCAACCCATATGAAGAGAAAATGTAATTGATCAGTGTAGTGTTACTGGTGATAAACATTTCTTTGGAAGCAGGGAAAGATTACCCGGATTTTCTTAATTACCCTCTGTTGTCAACTGTTGTATTGATGATGCAACAGCTGTTGTATCCCGTTAGAAGAAGCAATGTATACATCTTCTTGTCTTTTTCATTAAGACATTTCGGTAAAAAATACAACATTGATCAGACATTCTATATATTTTTAATTAAAGAATGTGATTTGATGCAATTTTTTCCCCCTTCTTATCACAAAATTCAATTAATTTGAAATTGACTGGTAAAACAGTCAAAATGGTAAAAGGAACGACCATAACACTGAAACTACACATGATCTTCTTTCTCAGAGCCACCATCCCAGAAGTCTTCGCGGGGCTCAAGTCCTGTGTCTGGATCAACCATTGACGCACTAGAAGGCCAATTTACTCCAGGACATGGTACAACTTTGTTCTTTTGTATTATTAATTATTGTTGCTAAAAATAAAAGAAAGTAATCCCACTGACTGAGAAGCTGATTGTTTCTTTCCACTTTGAAACTTATGGGGAAGAATATTTGTCCTAGGGCTGATACTTTAGGTTCAGTCCGCTGACTGTTAGAAGTGTGCATTCAGCTGTGACTAATTGCCATGTCACAGAGATCACCATCCTCGTCTAGCTGGGGCACATTTTTTTGTCATTTCTGTAGCAGGCCTTTTGTCCATCTGTCATCCGAGCAATCAGGTCGAAATCTGTTTATCAAAATGTTTTGCTAATATTTATATCAAAGGTTACTTTGGAGAACATTTTTAACCATATTATATCTCATTGTTTAAAAATTACAACTTCATTGCCACATCCTGTGCCGAAGTCGAGGAACCTTTTCAAAATTTTCATTGGATCGCGCGCACGTGAGCTGACCCTATCACTACAACACTACGGTGTTGAATTTAGAAATTGGCTTGCTGGTAGTGTCAACTACTTCAAGTGTCATCTTCAGTTAATTTTCCCATGATATCCCCCTGTTTTAAACCATATTTCATCTTTTGGTATTTAGTTTCCACATGTTGCGGTCAGTGTGACCAATCATGGAATTGATTTATAACCTCCGACTTAGGTCATGGGTATGGACAAAAACAGAGGCCCTGATTTTGAAAGATATAGAATTATTTTTTTGTAAAGAATTGTTAATGTTGGGAGTTACGAATACTATAGTTTGAAAAGACTCTGAAAGTGGAGCAAGTGACTTATAATGCATTGTGTGTTTCTCACCCGCACAGGAACTCCTCCGACTTTTCCTACAACCCAGGGAAATTCAGCCACCCCTCCAAGACCAGGCAGTAATTTTACTCCACCACTTCAAGGCGTCTCCCAAGGTCCACAAGGGGCCCAAAACCCGCAAGCCCCACCAGCAAAATTTGGTATGGCTCCTCGCCCAGGGCTCCCACCCCCTTCGCAAGGAGGAGTGCCTACATCAGGGGGGTTTCCCAGACCTTCCATGGGTGGTGGCATGCCTCCACCCCTACCAGCCTCCTCAAGTGCAACGCCTCCCATGGCTTTCAATAACCAGGCGTCCAGGTTCCCTCCCACTGGACCTCCTCCCTCCTCTCAAGTGCCAGGCTTCCCTCCTTCTTCGTCCGCCCCAAGTCAGACCTCTAGATTCCCCCCGCCTCCTTCAAGTTCTGGTCAGATTCCAGGTTTCACCCCTCCCTCTTCAGCCCCAAATCAGATGCCCAGATATCCCACTCCCTCCTCAACTCCAAGCCAGGTTCCAGGATTCCACCCTCCTTCCTCAACTCCAAGCCAGGTACCAGGATTCCCCCCTCCCTCATCAACCCCAAGCCAAATTCCTGGGTTCCCTCCTCCTCCCTCAGGTCATGTACCAGGATTCCCTCCTCCATCATCCAATCAAACTGCAGGCTTTCCGCCTCCACCCACAATGAATCAACCTCCAGGGTTCCCCGCTCATCCTCCAGTGTCGAGCCAGATGGGCAGTTTCCCGCCACCTCCCCAGGGTGGGGCTTACTCACAGCCACCAGCTTCCAATGCACCAGGATTCCCGCCTCAGAACATGCCCCCAACGTCACAAATGATGGGCCAGAGAGGGCCTGCACCACCATCCTCTCAGTATAGTGGCATGGTGAGATTGTTGTTGTTGTTGTTGTTATACATGATAACCTACACAAAATGTGACCATCAGACAAATCTAAGTTTCAAGATAAGCTGTCTGTGGTTCTTTCAGTTCTTTCAAGCCTTTGAGGTTGTGGTATACATTTTAAAAACCTGCAGAAGTCAAAGATTGTATGTTACCTGAATTTGTAAAAAAATGTATTTGGTTTAACATATGGAGAACTTCTTCAAGGTATGATAATTAAGGATTTATTGAATGTATGAAGATGGGTATAAAAAAATAAATAAAAGAGACGTTTTCATAGTTCTCAAATATATGTCTTGTAAACAAAGTTCATTCATTGTCCTTAACAACAGATACATGGGAAAGTCAACACTCAGCAGTATTGAGTAAGTCAAAGGATGCTGGTTTTGTCATTTCTCACTTTGTTACTTGGTAGGCTGAAGCCCTCGTAAAACTGACCTTATCCAATAAAGAAAGAACCTTCTTTCTTTATTTTTAAAATTGGATCTTGAGTAGCCTACATGATCACTTCTGTTTTTCTGAATAAACTAGTCATATCTTTGATATACTTTTGTTTTCAGCTGCCAGGCCAGCCCAACCAACCTTATGGGCAGCCAGGACCTCCCACTTCAGTGCCTGGCCAGATGGGAGCCTACCCAAGCAATGTGAATGCTATGAGCCAGAACTTTGGGCAAATGGGCATTCAGGTGACTTTTGTAATCTTGGAGTGGTTTGCTTAAATGGTCTTCTTTGTTGTTAAATTCTTTCTATTATATTGTGTTTCTAATTTGGGTAGGGATGACCTGATAGCAATAGATTTGAGAAGGGAAATAGAATTTAAAAAATATGTTTAAACTAAATCATGAAATAACACACAGAGAATGTTCCGACTGAAGCTTCCCTAATTAAACCACATACTTCTGAATAATAACATTTTTGATATACAAATATTGAATGAATTTTTGATATACAAATATTGAATGACGACATGAATTGTTATTACAGGACACACAACGAGCACTGAATCTATTAAACGAACGACATCTCATATCTCCCGAGGGAGTAGAGACAGCAAAGCCCAATTTTCAGCATGATTTCAAGAAGGTTAATTGCAGTCCTGAGTAAGTGTGCTTTTCCCATAGTAATTTATTTCGGTTTAATTTTCACTACTTCTCTAAAAATGCTAGTGCAAAGTTAGATGACGAGCCACTGCTAATGTACTCATAATAATAAAAGTCTTTCAAAAACTTTTACTTTCCATATTTACTTATTCTGAAAAGAACTTTCAAATACATTATATCACTGTATGAAATGTGTCCAAATTATTAATTTTGTGTATTATAAAATTTATTGTTTGCCTAATTAGGATACAGTATCTTCAATTAGGTTTTACTTTTTTGTAGACCATCTTAATTATTAAAATCAGAGCTTTGTTTGATTTCTTCCTTTTCAGTGTCTTTCGATGCACACTGAATGCCATACCAAGTACTTCTGCATTACTAAACAAAGCAAGACTACCATTAGGCATTCTTATTCACCCCTTCAGAGATTTATCAGTGAGTATTTGTTAGTATGTGTAAGTGTAGTGTCATATATTTAATATAGGGCTGCTCTTATCATTGAGATGCCATTGAGCTATTGGTAGGTAATGGTGTTTATTCTTTGTTTTCACTAATTTAACATAGTTTTGTCTATGTATACCCTTTGATACATGCTGCGACAGAAGTGTTTTCCATCTTGGAATGTCTGCAGTAACATTTAGTACAAATTCCCATGAAACTTTCTGGCTTTGATGAGCGCTTGTTCAGTGGTGAACCTCCAAATCTGTCTGTTTGGGTCTGCCCATTTTTCTTTTCCCTTGAGGTGTCCATTGCACTGATGTACAGTACAATGGGCTTTTGGGCATCCTCAATACGTGTCCAAGCCATCTTTATCTTTTTTCAGTGATCACTGCACGAAGGGCTTGGAAATTTGTTGCTGACAGAAGTTAGTTTTATTAAGTAAGAAACAATCACACTGACACTTTTAGTTGACTCTCTGTACCTACCAATGATAATGGTGCATATCCACATATTCACAGGAGGAGGAAATTGATGGTGTAAGTAGGCGAGTAGGTTTGGTAATGGATTTACATGTTAAAGCTCTGGTAAAGGGATACTCATTTTTTTTTTTTGGATGGGGACAATAGTCTTTTCAATCTGCTGCCTATATTTATGCTTGCGCCGCATTCTTTACTTCATCCAGAGCAGGAATTGTGAGGTTTTGGGTGAAATTGAATTCCAAACTTGTTCTGCCCAAAGTCTTTTTTTTTCTCCCATCCATATATGTAAATCTTACTTTAAACATTGCAGCCTATATTGCTGTTTCTCTGTCTTTCCTTTTGGATAAATAATTTGAAACTCAGTTTGATCAAAAGCCATCATGAACGTTTCTGCAACAGACTCAATTAACATCAGAAAAGAATTGGAACAAACCGACTTCTCGACTACTGCAATAAATATTAAATTGTCGTAAAATAATTACGACTTCTTTTCAGTATTCTATTAAAAATTTTCTTGAAGAAAAAGCAGATTACGAGGTTATATTATCTAAGTTTATGAATGCATTTGATATTAGTTTTAGCATGTCTTAAAAATTAGTTATAACTATTAAATGATCGGAAGCCCAATTAGACTTGTGAAGTTATATATATTATTATTATCCAGATTAAAGTTAGGTTGACAGCACTTAGTTGTTAAACGTACTTGCTGAAATTATGTTTCCTGTTCTCAATCATTTCACAACCTGCTGTGATTTACTACCAGTTACATTAAGACATTCCAATGATTTAAATTGTGTTACATAAAACTGAATATTAGACTTCACTTGAAGTGAGGTCGTATGAGTATATTTCATTGAGCCATTAATAACTGACGGTCTGTTAGATGTGTGGTTGAAAGTGACATTTAAGCCTTTCCAGTTACCAGATTCTAGTTTAATCATTGCTCAAGAATCAAGAAAAAGTTGTGCTAGTGATGTAAACAAATGGTTCCTTCCTTCTGTAAATAGCATTTTAGAAAGGTGCCCATTTTATCGCGATTAATAGATTTTATTTGTGTTCATTGTTTAAATTACTGTGTCACAAAAGTACTCTTTTATCCTCAGCAACTGCCCGTGATTCAATCAAGTGTCATCGTAAGATGTCGCTCTTGCAGAACATATATCAACCCTTTTGTTGTATTTGTGGATCAACGGAGATGGAAGTGCAATCTTTGCTTCAGAGTCAATGACCGTGAGTTTCTTGTAATCAGCATTGTATCAATGATATTTATTTGTTTCTAAGGGATACAAACCTGTACAGTTGTTTTTCAAGAAACTATCTGTTTATTGTGCAAATACTTTTGGATTGTGGTCCAAATACACTCCAACTGCATACACCAAAAGGGGGGGGGGTGTTCCAGGACAGTAATTATTCCAACCCACTGAACTCCACCATCACCTTTTTTTCTTCTTAAAACAAAAATATACAAACCATTTCTTGAATCTTTTCTATTGTTAACAGCAACATTTATTCACTCAATCTACTGCCTTTTGTCTTAGTGCCAGATGAGTTCTCCTTTGATCCTGTGAGTAAAACATATGGCGACCCCCAGCGAAGGCCAGAAGTGAAATCAGCAACCATTGAATTCATAGCGCCATCAGAATATATGGTAAGAAGGGCACATGAAGTGTAGATAATGACTAGAAGTAATAAAGATATGAAATTTGCGGTTTTACTTGTAACAGACAAAGTACCCTTTAAAAACGGTGCAATTGTATCTTTAAAGGCAATCACTAGAGCTCTCTTGTTTTTTTTCGTTAGATCCGTTTTAGTAATATTTACATTTAGTCCTTTGAGATCTGTAAAACTTTGACTCTGTATTTATTATGACCGATTTCTTCATATTTTCATTATTTGAGCTTTTTCCTTTTGATGTACTGGGCTAAAATAAAGCAATTTCTGTAACTTTCAGTTTTAGTCAAAAATCTTTTCCTTCTGGTTGATTGTTAAAAATATCTTGTTACATTCACACAAGATTTTGTTAATGTTTTTGCTGAGAAGCATTCTCTTCTGTATTGTTTTAAAGAGAAGCAAAGGTAAAACTATTTTCCTGTTTGATGACTTTATGATAATTTTGTTTTCATAATATTCTTCCAGTTGAGGCCACCACAACCAGCCGTTTACCTGTTCTTATTGGATGTGTCATTTAGTGCTGTACAGACAGGTTTGTAGTCTTATGTATTATTTATTTTAAATCGTTTTTAATACAGTAGAGTACACTTATAACGAAGACGCTTGTAACGAATTGATGGAAATAAAGAACATTTCGTCGCCTATCTCACAAAGTGGCGTATCTGGATTTTTTACATTTTTCAGGAGAGCCGTCTAAAGTTTTGGCCATTC
>JBDFRD010237490.1:1203-22078 GCA_039654405.1 Bullina lineata
CCCCCCCCCCCCCCCCCCCCCCCCCCCCCCTCCCCTACCCCTGTCGTTTACATACGTGTAGGCTAGTAAGTCGTCCCTTGGTGGCTCATACTTTATTTAGAATGTTGGAGGCGGACCTGACTCCGAGCGAGACCCTATTTTACTTCCTCACTTCATCTTCTACTTCTAAAAACAAAAGGGTAGGCTATTCTCGCAAGAATAAGATCAAGTCTCTTTATAGACATCTGACTGAAATTGTTTTCTTGTTTAACGTCAGCCCAATAGATACTTACATCAAGACCTAGCTCTAGGCCTGGCGGAACTGAGGTGATCTGGATCTAGGATTAGATTATAGCAGAGTCCAGCGCTCTGATCTACTGTTTGCCCAGTCTACTTTTAGTTTTGCCATGGGCAATTGTGTACATCGGAAGTCGCCGTACAGCTGGCAATTTACCTTGGCAGGTCACTTAAAAAATGCTCGCTAATTTTGAACCTCACTTTATCACGTTATCTATTTCTGCCTCTACATCTCTATTTGAAATTGAATATCATGCATTTATTTCATATGATAGAAATCAGGCGGATACTTTAAGATAAATCACGTTTTATTTTTCAGTATTGTCTTCATAAGTGTTTTATTTTGGCTTGTAATCATATACTGTCCTGGTTAGCTTATTTTTTTGCGGAAATTGTTCTTTTTCTGCAGACAGCGGGAAGTTAGATTTTCTATCTGATGCGCCAAGTTCAGGCAGATCAAGACAATCACAGAAAGAAAACACAAAAATATTTTTGCAGAGTATTTAGAATCTAAATCTAATTGCAAAGAAACCGAGGGCGTAAAAGGGCATCCCCCGCCCATTAGGCACTGGGTTTTTTTCAGTCCTTCAAAAGTGCTATGACTTCCTCTACAACAGATGACATTCACTCTCAGCAGGTTCAGTTTCAGTTTCAAGAGGGCAGTTTGGTGAGTTAATTTATGTTTCTCAATTCGTCTTTCTTAGTTTCTGGAGTCTAGTGTCTAGATTTCTAGATCTTGATCTACCTGCAGCACAGTTTTCTGTTAGAATCTGTAGATCTAGATCTATAACAGAAAGAAATAATGCACAGTAAAATCTGACACTATTGAGGCGGCCTTGTTTGTTTGCTCCAACAACTTACAAGCCCGGGCCATGTCTATCCCTGTATCTGGGCCTATCTTGATGGCAAAGGCAGAAGAGTTTGGGAAAGAGATGGGCCTTGATTTCAAGAGCAACACTGACTGGCTAGATTGCTTCAAAAAGGGATTTGGCATTGGGGCCTATCGTATCAAAGACGTGTGTGGAGAGTCAGCTGCCATGACAGAAAAATCGCTGACGGAATGGCAAACACAGAGTTTGGTACAACTGCTGCAACAATACAAGCCACGCACAAGACATCTACAGTGCGGATTCAACAAGCCTGTTTTATAGATACCTGCCCTCAAAGACCCTAGCTCTGAAGGGGTGAAAATGTAGTCATGGGAATGGGAAGACATCCAATAACAGACTAACAGTAACAGTGTTGGTGGCAGCCAATATTGATGGGAGCGACAAACTTCCACTGTTTATCATCGGGAAGTTCAACTGGCCACGATGTTTTTTTCTTTATTTCTCTGTATTACACGTAGCTTCACGGAAATAACGAATTGCAGATATTTCTAACATTATTTAATTTCCATTCCCCGACGAGTTCGAGTTTTTCGTGCTTGACTGTATATATCATTGTTTATACATGAAAATTTAAGGTAGACTCGTATTGATCAGATATTGATAGTTTGTGTCATGTCAATTTCAATTTGGACCCAGAAAAAATTTAATTGAATCCTAGGACTCGGGTGGATTTGTTAATCACAGTACAGCTATTTTTTAAGCACACCATTTCCATCATAATTTGTTCATTGTTCTTTTATATTGATTACATTGTACTTTTGCTTCACCACTCTGACCAGGAAAAAGTAAATGTGAACATTGCTGAGGTCAGGAAGGACTTGAACAGTGATCAGCAAGATAAATCTGACTCTGGTATGGAGGAGTCTTTTCAAAACTCAGCAGGTACTCTTTCATATTTTTTTTGTTTAAGTTTAATCTACTTTTCATCATTGGATTCGGTTGCCTCAATAGATGCCTTGAAGTACCTTTGCTTTGAACTGCCATTATAAAACAAATCTACATCAAGCTAATGCCTGAATATTTTGTCAAAGAATAACTTCTATAGATGCTGGTGAAGAAAGATTTTTTTAGTTGAGTACCATTGACGTGAGTTTTTTAATGAATTTGGTGAGTTTTTACACTTTAATTTTATTGTTGTAAATATGACCTGGAAGACATTTGATATGATTTTTCTTTCATTTTTGTTTTGTTTTTAAACTTGTTTGTAGATTCTCATGATGAGTCTGCTGATGAGGATGAACAGATTGGCAGTAGGAAATCCAGAGTGAAAAAGAGGGTATGCAACTTTTTCCAGAATATTAAAAATGAACATTGTTTTGATTTAAACATTTTTACCATACACATATTTATAGTATATTGTGTGTTCAATTTTTATTAAAAAGTTTACTCATTGTTTTTAAATTAGCACAATATTACGTGTGTCGTAATGCTTTTTTAAATCATTTATAGCATACACCTTTATGCTTTTTTTTTTGCGATAAACTGGAATTTAAATTTTTCAGATGATTCTAGAAGACAGTGATGAAGAGTCAAATGCTGGAGACATACAAGAGTCAGTAAATGTTGAAGAAACGAATCGTCAGAAAACACAAGAAAATGCAATACCCTTAGATTGTGAAAATACAACTTCTAGTCATAGTGATGATGAAGATGAAGACAGATTAGTGTTGCATATAGATGAGAAAGAAGAGAGTGAAGATGAAAATGCTGCAGCTACTGGAGACGAAAGCAGTAGTGATGACAAGCTTGCCAAGGACGTGGATGATGTTTTAGAATCAGAAGTCTGCTTGAAAAATGCTGAGTTGTTCGATGCTGAGGAAAGCGACGAAGAAAAACAAGGTGAAACAAAATTTCTGGTTTGTATGTCAAGCTTAATGACGGACGTGCCAACTTTACGGCTTCATTATAAGAAATTGCTGGAGCCGTCAGAAATTACGGCGAGGACACAATGAATATATGCTTTTAAATCTTATTGCCTTTGCGTTCTTCATTGTCTGGTATTATCCTTGTACACAGTAAAATTATTCTTTTGGGTCCTCATTTTACTGCGAGTTCAGCTCGTGATTACTCAAGCCTCAAATAGGATTGGCTTGTCTGTAATGGTTTTGATTAGTGAGTCTTCAGCAATTGAAATGAAGTCCTAGGTAAAGATAGTTCCTGAATTTTTATGGGCTGTTAATCTTTTTCGATTTACAGTGCAAACATGGCAATTTTGCCACACATACAATTTTGTTTTATATGCTATACAAAGCTCAGACAGTTTTTCATTCATCAATATTTTCTACTGTGGTGGTACTAGCTTAATGTGAAATATTTAGCATGTTTTTCATTAATTAGCACCATGATATAAAAGAGCATTTTGTTGTCCGACTATTAAAAAGAGGATACTTGTTTGAGGATTTGGTGAATTTTTCCAGCCATATAATTGCTAGTCTGATAAATATAATAATATAATATGTATTTATTCTTTTATTTATCATTTGTCTCTGGTTCCAATCTTAGCAGTTTCACCGGAAAAGGAGAAAAGTGAAGAATTTGAACATACAGGAAATGGTAGTGATAGACAAGATCAAGAGAATGATGACTCTGATGGAAGGCATGAGGAGGGAATGAATGACGATGATGAAGGTTTTGATGAAAGTCAACTGGATCCAAAACTTTTGGCAAAGCTAAAGAAAATGAAGGTATTTATTTGACTTCAAATTGTTTCTTTCCATGTGATATTCTTTGCTACTTTCTAAGGGACATAAAAGATTGCTATAGATTGTAGATTTATCATCAAAGAAGTATGATTTTGTTCAAGGGTTATGTTGTATGAAAAGAAAAGATGATGTGAAAAAAAAAATTATTTTTACAGATGTTCATAATTACTATTGATTAAAAAAAACCTAAAATATCATATTACACATTGTTTGCATGGAGCATTAGATAAATTATATGAGTATGAAATAAAACCAAATTCAAAACATAAGTAATAAAAAAATTGTTGATTTGAAAACTCTTTTCTTTACGTGTATTTAGCATTTGATAATTGTTACCACGATAAGTATTATTTTATTCTTAAATTTTTAGGGTGCTTCAAAGACCCCAAAGGAGAGAGAGAAAAAGAGCAGAAAGTCTAAGACAAATGCTGAGCAGATGATGGACATTCACAGTGAATCCCAGAGGTTAATGCGAGGTAATCGGTTTGTACTGACTTACAAACAATTGACAAAACTAGATTTTTAACTGAGAAATATTCAGAAATGTTCTTTCATGCCTTTGGTAGCCCCTTGAGAATTTCTTTTGGTGTAATATTCTTTCTATGAATGTTTAAAGTACTTTTTCTTTAGAGTTTTATATATTTATGACTTTTAATCCTTTTACTTGTTTCCATTATCTGACAGAATCGAGAATAAATCTCCCTTACTACGAGCCAGAAAAGAAATCTTTGGATGATTTTTTGGCAAGAGCGGAGAAGAAAAAGCTGGAGTATTCTGCATTAAGAAGACCTAAAGATATCCAGTGAGTCTATTTTAAAATGCTTAGTATGTCCATCACACACTATATTCCTTTAGATCTGAGTTTGGTACAGTTAATTATTATCAAATTTTCAGGAAACTGCACCTAGAGTGTGCTTTTTTCATTCTTGCATCGATCTTTTATATTTCATGTATATTTCTTTCTTTATGCTGATTACTATCTTAAATTGTTACACGTAAATTTTTATCACATTCATTCTAATTTTTAAAATATTTTGTCACCTGTCTATGTGTAGTTCACCATGTTTTACTGTATTTTGAAGTTACCTGAATGCATCACCCTGAATTTGAAAACTGACTAAAGTTTTTTTGTTCTCATCACAGGAAAGCACAGATTATCCATGAGAAACTCTCAGTTCGTCCACCGGTATATCCTTCACCATCCAGACGAAAATCCTCCACTCAAGACCAAGATCAGTCTGAATCTGTGAACAGGCCTACCACAGAGGCGCAGGCAGAAGTGGATCTCGAAGACTCGGGTGTGATGTCACAGGGCGGTGGTAACGCCTCTCAGACAAGCACAGTGGCTCTAGAAAACAGCCAGCCAATGTCAAGTTGTCCCAACATGATTTCTCTAGAGGAAGATGAATTGCCAGACTTAGACGACTCATCTTCGAAAAGACGACTTATGGAGAACGTTCTTTCAAGAATTACTGAGTATCCTAGTGAGAAAAACACTGAGTGTGTTGAGCCCTCAGTTCAAGAGCCTGAATGTGCCTTAAATATAGATCCTGCTCCTGCAGTACAACTTACTGAGGTGGATTTAACAGACGTTGACAAAGTCAAAGAGCATGCAGGGGTGGAAGCCCCAAAATTGCTATCAAATGTTCCATCCTTGAAAAGGGACCATTCGCGGGATTTATTTCGATCTGAGAGCACAATTGGAGATGAGAAGGAAACCGTCACTAGCATGCAAGCCTCAAACCCTGATGTTTCAGATGAAAACTATGTGATGAGTGAATCAACTTTGGCCGATACTAGAAACTCCTCTGGAATGTCCAAAACTATTGTTCAGGAGACTCCTCTAAGTGACTGCACAAATACTGAATTAAACTCACTAGAAGATGACTCAGAGCAAGTATCTGCTGAGTGTGAACAAGCTGTAAAAAGTCCAAAGACGCCTAAGCAGAAACTTCTGGAGAAGCTTCAGCTTCAGGGCCTAGCTTTGCCAGAATTGCCCAAATTGAGTGGAACTCAGGATACAGTCATTTGCTTGGATAATTATGAGGACAGACCCCAGAAACAGCCAGAATTTGTGAAACTGATGGACAGGCTGGTTCAGCATACAAAGAAAAAGGTTGTGAAGCCTGCTTATGATGTTGATATCAGGTTAGTAAGAGTTGGTTTCGCTAACCATAGCAAGAATTTTTTGTTTTATGTAATGCTACCAAGATAGCAATTGCTTATCTCTCGGACTAGACCATACTCACTATTGGCTTGAATGAAGTTCAGATGTGCAGTGTTAGTTTTAGATGGCTGGATGTCTTATTGCGTGAGTATTTCATTCATTTAAGCCCTTTACCCCTTGTGCAGCCTCGGCTGCAAACCAGATCTGTCCACTTCTACGCCTTATAGGCTGCTCTCTATATTCCAGTCGACGTCATCTTTCTTCATCTCTTTTCCTAGTTCTTTTCTCAGGTTGTCTGTAGGGGGTAGCCTGCCTCTTTTTGTCTTTCCCAGGGGTCCCACTGAAGTGTTTGGAGGACTGCTGAATCTTGTGATTTCAGAATAGTGTGTCCAATCCAGCACTACTTTCTCACCTTGTGTCTTCTTCAATAGGTCTTTGCTTGGACCTTTTCCACAATTCCTCATTTCTGATTGTTTCTGGCCATTCTATGAGAGGATCTGTCCAAAGCAAATTTAAATGTTTTATCCTTCTTAAAATGCGAAGTAGCAAACAATCAAATGGAGCTATCTCGTAAAAATACACAAAGACAAACCAACGTTCGACATATAATGTTGAAGATTGGTTTGTCTTTGTGTATTTTTACGGAATAGCTTCATTTGATCGTGTTTGCTACTTTGCAGTTTTCAGCTTCCCTGCAGCTTTCATTCACTTTGTTTGCATCTAATTTATTATCTTTCTTAAGCTCAAATTAGCAGTACACAAATATGGAAACCACTTCTAACTGCTAGGGAATAAACTTATAGAGCTTGGGTGACATTGCATCTTTTGTTTCATGCAAATTAATTCAAATCTGGATGAGCTCACTCTTTGGTTCCACAAGCCCTGAATTAACTATATTATCACTTGAAAAATTAGTTCTTGTTTTTTTTATATATATAGGTATCTATCCAACTCAGTTTCCACAAAGAAAGCTTGTTTTTGATTGGAATTCAAATATCTGGAAATATGTAACTATCATAAATATGTGTTTCAATGATCTTCTGTTCATTTCTGAGCACAGCATTGTGGAGAAGGAAGGACAAGATGGTGAGGTAAAGGAGCTTACATTAAAATCACTCAAGTACCATGTGGGAGAGGAAGTGCTGGATAGTTCTCACAGTGAGACCACTCCAGGTAAGATCCAGCTGGTTTTTGACTGATCTACAAACAGCTCGGACTTTTTTGTTGTAAAAGTAAAATTGTATTATCATTTCTGATGTTAAGGTTTATTTTCTTTGATTGCTATGGCTTTCCCTCATTAAAACTGCTTATATTCTAAGATTCTCTTGTTAAATAAATTTTGATATATGTGAATATCTCAGAAATTGATTTGTTAAAGCAATTCACCCATTTTTTAATGACACAAACCAAATTTGATTTTGATTTTAAATTATTGAATTTTAAAGGAGATAAAGTTAGAATAATGACTAAGAACGCTTTCGTTTACAATCTTGCCGCATCTGTTTAGTAACCTGTTTTGATGTTAACAGTATTCTGTCTTTGTTATTTTCTTTCAGATTTATCTTGTGTCCTTTTTGATATGTCTTTTATCTGCTTGATTTGTTTTGCCACAGGATCAAAATTGTTGGTACTGAAGAAGCAACTTGGTGTTGGCATGAAACAGAAACGTCAAGAAGCCAGGCAAAGACGACAACAGATATATGCCTTGGAAAATGAGGAGGGCTATGAGGAAAACAAAGAAGATGGTGCTGACGAAGAAGAAGAAGCAGAGATGACAGAGGGGTCCGACACAGACGAGGAAGAAGAGGACTCAGAAGAAGATGGCTTTGAGCTGCAGTATGGCAATCTAGACGATTCTGATGATGGCAGAGATGTGCGTTTTCGGCTTTGAAATATTTTCTCTTGGGCCACTAGTTAAACATTTTTCCATTCAGGCTTCAGCCCTTACTTTCAATTGGTTCCCAGCTGAAAAATAAAAGCCTTAACACTTAACTGGATCATTAACATCCTCATCTTTCTCCCTGAGAGTTCACTATGAACTGATAACTTTACAACTTGTTTTTATGGTCTCCTGAAAGAAACCAATGTACAATAACTGTCTGTTTTCCTCAACAGTACAATCCCTTAATGGACACAGAAGCTAAAGATGACGATGATGATGAAGATGATAACAGCAACTTTGATGAAGATTCAAATGATGTTCATCTTCACTTTGATGTTTCTGATGAAGAGGAGGAAGGAGATGATGAGGAAAAACTAGAGGACAAGAATGATGGTGATGATGAAAGTGAAGAGGATGACAATGGTAAAAATTCTTTTATGTTATGTTAGAAAAAATTTAAGATTTTTGTTTAATAATTGCTGACTACGTATTATGTAGTAATGGGAGAAATGTCTCCGTTTAAATAAAGATGAATGTGTTGTCAAAATTAGCTCTTTAAAAGGTATTAATTACAACAGCTAAATGAGGAATTATTCATTTGCAACCATAGATGACAGAAAGATGACAGTTTTGAAAAAGAAGAAGAAAAAAGCAAAAACATCCAGTCAGCTGCTCAGTGATGATGAGGATGAAGATGAAGAAGAGGATGATTTAAGAAGCAGCCAACCTCGGAAGACCAGCTCTAGGCCAGAAAAGTTTGAGGATGTTAGAACAAGGGGTGAGTTCCTTCTTGTCAAGATCTGTCTCTCTGACTTCATGACAGCCCTCAGAATGATTGAATTTGTTAAGCGCTAGCTCTACTAGGGTGAGGTATTTTTTGTGTGCAGTATTGAGAAAATTTTGGTTGAGGAATGATTCTGTATATTTTAGGCATTTACTGAATGTTTACAGAAAGAAGGCCAGCTTCTACACAAAACAAAGATTTCTCTAATATCTAAGACTGGAATTGTCATGACTAGTGAAATGTGGAAGCTTGAGATTGCTTTTCATCATCATACAAAAAATGTTCTGCCTTAACTGGAATCTTTATAAAATTATAGTATAAACAGCTTCGAATGCTGCACAATGATGTAAAGGCCTATTTCCAGAGCTGCTGCTGCTTCTTATTCAAACTTTTTACAGAAGTGTATTAGCACAAATATGAAAGTAACCCATTCACACTCGCTCTCTGCTCCTTACAGACAGCCTCAGCTCTGTAGATCCATGGGCTGATGACTTGACCCCCATGACCCGCCACTTACAGGACACACAAGTCGTTTCCCCTGATCTGTATGCTCCAAGTACTCATGAGGAGAGTGAGTCTAATTCAGGCAGGATTATGGAATCCCTGAATGACTCGTCTCAGTCCATGGGATTTTACAATCCACCCTCCCAGCTACTGGATGCAGATGGGTAAGTGTGTGAAAGTGGAAGAATGTTGTTTGAAAAACAAATCAAACATCTTAGGGGGCCGTAATATATAACTATCAAAATTTATGTTCAGTATTGTTATATATTCAGCACAAAGCCAGTATTGTGGATTTGTAGAAATGTATTTGTCACTTAACTTACAAGCTTGAGTTCTGGTGCAATCCACTGTTTATGTAACTCCCGGCCTCTTGGGACACTCTCTAAGAAATCTGAAGTTCTGATAAGTAGTGTGGAATTTTTTTGCCTTTTACACATTGAAACTATTGGAGTATGAGCAGTTAAACATTGTTCTTGTTTCTTTTGTTTCCATTGGCAGCCCATAAAAGACATATAATATGTTCTATATTTTCTTTTGAGGTCCTCTCTCTTTGCAGAACACCTGAGTTTTTTTTGTGGTCAGATAAACATTTTTTATTATTATTTAATGTAGTTTGTTCTTGTTCTCTTTTTACCTCTTCATCTCAATGACCGCTTGTTGAAAAGAGATTTGTAATTTGAAATCCACTAAGATTGTGATCTACTCCACAGCTACCTGAAAATGACACAGACCCAAAAGCCCAAGTCTAGAATTGCCATGCTGGCCAACGTTGAAGATGATAACATTGCAAGAGACAGTTTTGGTGAGAGCCTTTTTTTTTTTCTTTAAACTTAAACCCTTTTGATTGAGCGGGCTGACTTTGCAGAAATTATTTTCTTGATTTAATCATGTCAGCTGCAATGGTGTATAAGAAATTCAAAGATAAAAGCCTGATGTGAATGGTTTGTGCATTCAAGCTGTTGATGGAGACATGTTTTTATGCATGTAGATGGGATGTCTCCTGTGGGTTTTGTTTGTTTTTTTAACGATCGCAGTAAAGACTTCTTCTTTTCTTTTTTTTTTCCCTTCCTCAAGATTCCAGTTTGAAAATGTCAATGGGAAAGATTTTTGCTGGTTCTAGTGGTCAAGTGATGCAGGAAGATGACAACATGCGTGAGCTGATGGGACTATGTTCTGGAACTTTTGGGTAACTTCTTTTTTTTTTTTCACAGTATGATACACTTGTTCATTTCTGTCTACCTCTCAAGTCTTCCGGGTTTTTTTCCCCTAAATTTATTTGTTTAAGATGAGAAGTAACATTTGGATCCTTCACAAGGACAAGCTTAAAATAGTGCAAAAACTTAGTAAAATATTGATAATTTTTGCCCCATACCAAATCTTGAAGCTAACACTTCTTCTAGTCTGCCATTTCATGGAAAAATAAGATCATAACAAGAGTAATCTCATTGTTGCATATTCAGTTTTATCAGAGAAACCTTATGAATTAAATGGCCAACAAATGGAATTCATAAGATTTGTCAAAAATAATGTTAACATATTCTTGTAGCTAATTAATCAAATTTAACCATAAAAATGTTTGTATGAATGATGTGGGTACTTTATATGAAGTTCATGTTCTTTCATGATAACTGTCAATTAATTACCATACATCAATGTATAATAAATAAAAATTTGTCCTGATCAGACCAGCTCATGACAGTGATGAAGACATAAGGTCGTCACAGAATGGGCTTCCAAATACTCAAAGTTTTAAGGTGCATGAGGCCAGTGATGAAGAAAATCTCTTTAACATTCTCTCAGCTGATGAGGAAGAAGAGGATAGACCAGACAGAAGAAAGCGTGCCAAGGTAAGTGAAATCTTGTTTAGTTATTTTTAAAATATTTTTACCTTTAGGTGGTTCATAAAGTTGTCACTTACTACATTTTTTTTCTCAGTGGAATGCAGTTTTTATGTGTGACTCGAAGTTGATATTTTTATGGAATTTACTTATATTGAGAGAGAAAAAGCATCCTAATTTGAGGGTGAAATTGTATAAACATTAGAAATTCCTAATGTTTTGCAAACGATTTTGCCAGATTATATTGATCATATTATCTACTTCTATACCTGGATTGTGAATATTCTGTAGAATTCCTTATCTTGGACAATATATGGCCTTGATGGAATTTGAATTTTTTTTTATTTGATCATGTTTTCATCAGCGTGTGTTGTCAGACAGTGAAGAAGAGAAAGAGAAAGATGATGACGATGAAGGAGATACCGATGAGCTAGATGAAGGAGAGGAGGAAGAAAACAATGAGAAATTCACTGGTTTCAAGGATAAAAAGAAAGGGCAAGTTTCTCCTAACTCTAATATCATTACTAAAGTGGATTCGTAATATTTATATTTTTAATCATAATTTTGGAAATTGTATATCATTGTATAATTAAAGATATTACCTCAAGATGACAATCCACTAACATCAATTTAATTTTTAAATATAATTTGTAATCAATTTCTTTTTTAAAAATCAGAATGTTGGATCATTATTCAAAAAGGTACATGTACAAAGATTAAAAAGGGCCAAAATACAAGTCATTATTTTTTTTATTTTTTTTTTCCACCCTGCTTTCTTTGGCTTCATTTTAAAACTTTTTTTATGCATGTCTAATTACAATGGACATTTCTTTTTTATGTTCAGGATCAGAAAGGAGTTCTTGGATGTGGAAGCTGAGCTTTCAGGAAGTGAGTTTGATAGTGATGAAAACTTAGACCTGGCTGAGGAGGATGACATCCTGGAGGAGGAGGAGGGAGACCGGGACATGGCAGGCGTGTCCAACGAGGTTTTGCGGGATCAGGTTGGACGTGTACACATGTGAGTAACCTTGTAGCTTGTAGATGTATCTTGTAAAAGTGCAGTTTATCTAAAGCCTTCTTGTTCTCATATATTTCTCAAGTTCTGTTTTAAACAATAACTGATTTGTTAATGTCATCAATTGTAAAATGTTTTCCCCCATTTTGTCTTATAGTCTAGGGTATATTGATGTAATATGAGTATCAGGGTATGTTAGCATACCTTACTTAATTAAAAATGAAACTTAACTTTTATGTTTTACTCTAATTTTATTATATTACAAAGTGAATGTTTATTAAATCAAGTCGCTTGCCAGATGCGTATTTTTTTTTCTTTCCAAACTGAATATAATAAATATGTTATTGAAATTGGTAATCATATTCAAAGTTGCTTGCAAAAGTATGCCTCCTTGTATACCTAAGGTATTTGTCACAAAACAGATTTCAATTTCATTCACAGGAAGCAGTTGCAGGATCAAGATGATCGAGATGTGATGAGGTTCAAAGAGATGTACTTACAGGATGGTGATCTGTACTCAGAGGGCGGTGGCCGAATGAGGAATTTCAGATGGAAGAACATGGGTGAGTCAATGCTTTAACTGTACCTGACTTTTCATATTCTTTGCTAAAAAGTATATGTTTTAGAATATAAATACTTTTTTTAAATGATTTTCTGAAAATTAGTAGTTGTGAACCATTTATAATGACATATTACTATTAAGAAACACTGTGTCGTTTGTTTGTTGCATGACCATTCATCTTTTAAAACAATTGAGCATGGGTAAAGTAGACAGTCAAACATTTGGTTTCTTCAACTTCACTTATTTTCTCCTATTCTCAGATGAAAGTTCCCAGCAAGACGTATTTGCTGGTCATTCAGATGAGGAGCATGGAGAAGAAGAAGAGGATGCAGAGGAGATTCGTTGGAGGAAAGAGAGATATGAGAGGGAAAAGTTTCTTCTGGAATCGGTGGGTCAAATAAAAAAGAGATACGTATTCATGCATTCGGCTTGATTTTGTGGTAGTGTTTAATTTGCATTTTTAATGTTCATCATCGCAATATTTTAATACACATGTACAAAGTGGATGAAAAACACTTTTTGTCTTTTTTCACTATTCAATTGAAATTTCACTGCTTCAATTATTATATGATTTTCAGAAAATGAGAAAGTGCAATCTTTAATACTTTACTTTTTACTTTCTTTGTAATCCTGAATCCATAACCCATGTTTTTCTTCCCAGCAGCAAAATGAAGATAAAGCATCAGAAAATAATGACCTGCTCAAGTTTGGCCAGTTGTTTGTCAAGAAGAGAGGTGGGTATTAGAAGCATGCGTACTGTAGTTAAAGAACAATTCTGTGACAATGATCAGTTCTAGGACTATTGCCTGCATGTTCTCTTCTGGCTATTGGAGGCATTTTGGACCTATTTTTCTGTATAGGGAAAATAATATGTTGCTAAAAACGTGATCAAACATGTACAGTACCTAAAATACCTTTTAAGAGCGTGATATTACAGTTTAAAGTCAACATTTGGTGGTGAAGTAAAAGACAAAAAGCATGACTCAAGCTTCAAATGTATTTTTTTGTCTTAAAAGTGCTTGAGAATTTTATTTATAAAAGTAGGCTACATAATAATATGAACTGTACGATATGAGGGCTCACCCAGAAAATAGGTGTCCTCAGAACTTGCACCATTGTTAACACCTAGATATAGGTCAAAGCCAGATTTAGGCATGGTTCTCCCTCAACCATAAGCTAATTTTAACCACTGAACCTAAAATTAGACGGTATCCCATAGTACATACTCTTAACTAAGAGATTCCTGTTGCTAAATGTAAACAAAGACGGCGGACAAATGGGCTTACCTTCTCGATTGGGGTGGATTAAAACAGGATTCTGTGGTGAAATAACCGGTTTGTTGTCGTTTGGCACTTTAGGACAGGAAAAGGATTAGTACGCATGAGCAACCGCAAGTTAGTATTTGAGTAAAGATGTTTGCGTAATTATATTGATTTTTCGTCTCGTTGTACATTTTGCAGTACTGTACGATATGGGGCACCTGCACTCTAGTATTTTCAGTTCCACTGCACACTAATGGAACCTGGATAAGTTCCACTTCTGAGATGTGAGGGCCTTGAAGAACATTTTATTATTTTTTTTAATCAAATACGAACAATGCTTTTCTTTTTTCTTTTCATATATTACCACCAGAATAATTTGCATAAGATATTTCATTACATCTGTATGTGTTTTTGTTTTGTTTTTTCTACTTCAGATTCAGTTTCTGAAGAAGTGCCACAGCCATCTGTCTCTGCCCGTCCTGTAGCTTCTGCTCCATTTGTAGAGCCCCATAAACCCTCTGTGAGTGGTAGTTGATTTTCTAGTAATGTTTAAACATGTTAACACTGATATGGATTGGGAGCAATGTTTCCTTTTTAGAGAAATTATATTTTCTCTTTTTTTTTCTTTTTTTTTTTTTTTATTGTTAATATAAGTAGAGATATAAAAGTAAGAAAGGTATTTATAAAATATATTTGTTTTCTTTGATTATTAAAATCCCTAATTTATATTTAATTTGATAATGTATCCTTCTTCCTTCATTCCAGATAAAAAAGAAAGGATCATTTCTGAGTCGCAGCAAGGATGCCCTGGCGAAGCTGGCTCAGGCCGCAAAGTCAGCCCTAGGAAATTCAACTCGGAACTCACGTAATTTTGTATTCCAGTCTGTGAACACCCAGGAAGAGCAAGAAGGCGATGTAGTAACTGTAGGTTTGAGTTCTTTTGTTTTTTAAAGACAGTTAAAAAAAATTTTCCCCCATCTGAGAATTTTTAAGTAGTTGCCAAAAAGAACTTTAGATGTTTGCTTCTCTTGACTTAATACCAATATAAGGATTGTGTTTGAAAGTTGTTATTTTTTTTCATGCAAAACTGAATTTTGTGTTGGGCTGTTGGTAATTCTGGTATTGTCATTCACAGTCAAAATTACATTCTAGACCTAGAATTGTGTAATTTACCAGGAGTAAAGTTTTTTTCAAGTGATATATCAGTATTTAAACAACAAAGGTTGAAATAGTATGTTGTTCTATACAGTGATCATTTTCAGAATTAAATGGTCATTATTATATGATTAAATCAGGAAATTTAGATTAAAGTTCAAGAACAAAAACATACTTTGATGTTGTTTTACATAACTGTGATTTATTTTTTAAATCCTTTGTCAGCTGAATTTTAAAAACCTCTACATTGTGCAATAAAATAGTCTCTAATTTTGATCTTTTGGCATGTAAATAGTAGACTAGGTGTCAAGACTTTTGCAGGGATGTGATATTTGTTTAAAAAATGCCAACTGCCCCCTTTTGTATTTTGGACTATGATTGTCAAATTTATAGTGAAGTAGAAAAAAAATGAATCATAAGGACATAGAAGAGGAGTCAGCAATTATCACATAACTGTATTGCTTTAATTATTTTGACATACTCAAAAAGACTGGTTTCTTTCCTTACCTGTTATTGAACTTTCACAGCACAGTTAATGCTGATACACTTACTACTTACAACAAAGTGAAATGCCATCAACAGAATACCATGTCTGCTTGATTTTACAGTCCTGTAGAAAACAGGTCTCAAATTTTAAAGATGCCTCAGAGATTGTTCTTAAATAAAACAAATTGCCACTCTTTCTAAAAGTTGTTAGTTCTGTTAACAATTTATCATTTTTCATTCACCATGGAATATTGTTCTATTTGTTTATCACAGCCTCAAGTTCAGCCCCTCCAGCCAGCTAAGAGAAAAGCCCATAGCATTGATGCAGGTCAGCTGGCAGCCAAGAAACAGAAAATGGCTTCTGATACTCCAGTCAGGCCACTGGTGCGGAGACAGAGTAGCATCTTTAATCTCTTGGAAAAATGAGCAGCTGCTTCTTGGACTATGCAGAATATTATTAGAAAGAGATGCCACAATAGGGAACACTGCACAATTTTTCAAGATGCCGAATATTTAAGGTTATTCTAGGTTGCTTTTTTTCCCCAAAATGAGTGGATAAATTGCAGATGGTTGAGGTATCATTCTGTGAATTGCCAGTAAAACAGATATATTTAGTAAGAGGCTGTGTATATTATGTTGGCAGTCTGTGCTTTTCCACCGAGAAAAACACTCCCCAGTCACAAAGAGCCAAGGCTTGTCCCAGTTTCAGTAAAGGTAAAAGGTTTTCTCTGGAAAAATTACCGGTACCCGGTTCAAAGAAAATAAAAATCAAATAAAGTATCTTTCTTAACTATACCAACAACCTTACAGTTGTCAGCTCAGCAGCCTAACCACCTATTTAAATGAAGGAAAAAAGTGTTCTTTTGCCAACTCACTAAGATGGCCTCTCCTGACCAAGTAAGGGCTTTGATTATTCTTTAACTTTAATCCATAGGTCCTTAGAGAGTCCTCTAGGCAACATTACCTTTCAAGATGGGCATAGCAGGAGACTTGACAATTACGTGCCAAATACTTAACAGTTGATGCTTTGAACATGCATGTAATTGAATTGCCCAATAGGGTATTTATCTACTTTTGTTTATGCATTAAAAAAATAAGTTTCTGCTTCTTTTTTTTTATTTGACCATTTAGAAAAAGGAACTTGTATTAGGCAAGGCAAAATCTGTTCATTCTTGGAAGGAAGTAGCTCCATGGGACAATGAGCTAACTGTACAGCAGATATTATGTTTGATTTCTCCATGTTGTAGTGTTGTTTGTTTAACTGTTGAAATGTTTTGTGCTTAATTTATTCATTGTAAAAATATTGTTCATCTTGTATTTCATGTAGGTTCTCTTTCAGCATTGATTTATGTAATTTGAGATTGTATGAAAAAAAGTTTTTAATACAAATAGGCCTTCACTGAAAATCATCTATCGAGAAAAGCCATTCCAGTACTACAAATCGTGTAGATGTATTTTGCTGGTTGAGATATTTTATCATGTATTGAGCTATGGTTATCATTCTATAATAGACTGGTTTCCACTCCTATCCAAAGTTTTTTATTTGTTTTCATATCAAGCTAGATTCTACACAGCCTACAACCCAAAGCACTTGGCATACCTTCACACAATCCATGTAATTGAATAGTATTGTTTTTTCTCTCACTACTCCAAAATAAAGCTAAAGATATAAAATTATTTTTCTGTGGCTTGAATAGCGAGTGAACGCAAAATGCTTGACAACTGTTTGAGAATCCCAAACCTTTTACAATAACTGATTTTTTGAGTGTTGATAATTTATTGGCAGCATTCTGCACATATGGTGGCACGGTGGCCGAATGGTTAGAGTGTTGGAGTCCAACCAAGGGTCTAGGGTTCGAATCCGGGAGGTGACTGTGTTGGGTCCCTGGGAAAGACACTTTACACCATTTTTACTCTCCCCACCCAGGTGCAAATTGGGTGCCGGCATTTTTCCGCTGGGGAAGAAAACCTATGACAGACTAGCGTCCTGTCTAAGAGATGAAGTAAAAATCATGTGTTCCATCCGCTTCTTACTTCATGCTACCAAAACCGGGTAAGCCCCGGCTCTATGGGCCTCATAGACCTTGAAGGAACTTAACTATTCTGCACACATTTACTGTTCCAGTAGATAAAAGAGAATATTTTGCATTAGCTTTTGATTTGATATTTAAATTATCCAGATTTCACTTTATTGATGTATTGTGTAATTGTATGATTTTTAATAATAATATGTACAATAAATCAAACTGCTGTCAAATTACAAATTTGAAACAATTGTTTTTTCTTTGGATCATTTCAGATATTGTTAAAAATCTCTAGAAACACAGATGAATCACCATTTGGAAATAATATTGCAAATTCAAAATACGTAAATTCCAGAAAAACAATTGTTTATTTTTTTCATTATTTTATTAATGGAATATAAAACATGGTAAGGATGTTATTTTTTTACGTGTATGGTCTTATGAGGTACATAAATTAGAGAAAACAGTAAAATTCATATTCTCTACATCAGACATATTACCACATACGACCACTTGCTACAACCCCCAAAGAAGTTTGGGGTGCATACATGTTCTGAAACATCATTTTCCAGACTTCCCTTGACGGTTTCAATACCTCTCTAGACAGTTCATCGACCCCCGGCGTCAATCAAAAGAAACACTTTTTCAATTGAACAATAAAAATCACATGTATGGCATACACCAGTCAATTCTTATAAATTATGTTATACCGGTACAATGTATAAAAATATCATTTAAATAGCTGATACATTTTATACCAGTTACTGCATATTAGACCTACTGTGCACCACCATCATTTCCAAGCCTGGGCTAAACCATGCTCAAAAGTTCAGCCACCTGCGGTTGTGGGTGGATCACTCGTATCACGCTTTTATGCAGTCAGGGAAATAGCAAAATTAGCTCATCTATTTCATCTGCTGCATTCTCTAGAAGTCTGTAGTGTTTGAGAATAATTCTCAGCAAACAGTGCATGTAAAGTATAACTATAACTGTTTTGTGCAAAGGAATGTTAAAGATTGGTGGATCTATCCAGTTGTTGAACTGAGATGGATGTTTCTTGTCACCCTAACCAACTGATAGAAACTGTCCATAGTCATTGTGGATCTCAGTCAAGGTTCTGTGTGCTGCCTTCATATTTGACTGGCAGCTAATTTTTTTTTACAAGGCAGCACAAACAAGGAAAAGACCATGTGACTGAGAAACCATATGTTTTAGTTAGGAACTCATAATTGATTGCCAAAAAGAATGTAAATACAACATGTAGTCTAATTCATTTGCCTTTCCAAGCATTGGTTTCATGGTTTTGAAGTGTTTTTTTCAGTTCTTCAAAAAATATGTAGAGATTTTTCTTTATGTCTTTCGCTGTTACCATTGCTATCAATACTGTATTATTTGCCTTTGAGTTTGGACTTTTTCCATGGTCCGCACCTGCCTTGATCTGGACCTCATGAGAAATTTTCCATCATGCCAAATGAGGTTTTGTGCTTGGTCGTCAATGAACCCTACAGGCAAAATCTGCACGTTTTTTTATTGGGACAACAACAGGTGTGACAGTCAAACCGCCATCCGAGTTTGTATTTGGTTGTCACATCGTGTGCAACCAAGCCTTTTGCAAACTCCCTCTTAGCCTTTTCATCAGCCATTCTCATGTCTTTTTCATTCAGAAATCATCGCAAACTCTCTTTCCTGAGACCGCATTAAACTAATTTAAACCAACAGTTTCTTTCATGACCAGAGCGATTTAGGGGTCTTTAGGGGACTCTTACCTCTTCAAAAATTCTTTGATGTGTTGATGCTGCTGTTATTTTAAGTTTGTGTGCGTGTTTGCTTCCGCTGCTTCTTTGGATGAACCTGCTGCTGACTCTAAATGACTGCAGTTTAATTATCTCTCTCTTAGTGTTGATGCCCGTAGAAGATTTTTTGCCCTTAGTGGTCCTACAGAGTGTGATGGGCTGGACTTTTGTTTTACAATACAGAAATGTGTTGTTTTGGCCTAATTTGCGTTTTACAAGGTGTGTGTGTGTGAAGTGCTTGGAATCCTTGCAAGCTGCAGTGTTAGGCTGGTGTTACTAAACTGACCAGTGATTTATTGCTCAATGGTCAGTGAGCTCATGCACAGCCTCACTCGTAAAATAATGTCAATTAAATCATGAAAATTCATTGTAAGTTATTCACAATGAACAAGCCTTACACAAGGGACCTCAAGTAAATTTAGTGTATAGTATTATGATCATGACTGAATAATCTTATCACCGTTAAGCCTGAACGCGGCAGAAGTATTTACTGCAGAAGAAATTCGAACATTCAAACTGCTGTCTATTCTGGTGTATTTCTGTTTGTCTTCTAACAGTAGAAGAGTTGAAATCTTTCTTCACTTCCCCTTTGTTCAATGTTTCTTTCTTCTGATTTTGCACCTAATTTGCCATTTTCGTTTCAATGAGAATCTCCAGTTGTACTATTGGACATGCACTTTTTCACCCGTTGTCAGTGTCGGAAAAGACAGCGCCATGTTGCTGCTCAGTTGTTTTGGGGTTTTATTTGTTTGTTTGGGTTTGTTTTTGTTTTGTTTTTGTGCACGTTCCACAATAGGCTTAGGCCCTGCTTATACTCTTTGCCCATCCTCTTGTCAATTTCGAAGTTTGACGATCATCTGCGCATACAGTGTCAATAGTGTCATTCATTTCTTAGCGTTCATTTCTTGCACTGTAGTTATCTCCCACCCACTCCTTTGAGCAAGAGACCACCACATTTCCAACCCCTACCCCACCTGATGGGGGCAGTTTACGATGGCTTGGTTACTGACTTTCCCCCACAACTGCCGCCCCACCTTTGGCAATGTCGGAACGTTATTCATGCATCATTACCAACACAGTGCCACAACCTTTACGAATTAAACATACATGTATATTTCAATTTCCAATGCATGTATTTCAGAAAAAACCGACCACGTGTGCTGTCATTTTTCAAGTCATTGTCTTTCTTTAATGAAAATTCACCCCGTTTAGGACAGAGCACTCACAGTCACAGCTGAAACTGACAAATTGTGCTGCTTTGATCTGTTGACTTTGAGAAAAAAAGGCAAAAAAAGAAAATACGGTAGTTTTCTTATAGTTGTAGGCAATGTGCTCCTTTTGGTCTGTTGATTTTGAGAAAAAAGAAAAAAAAAACCCCAGAAAATATGGTAGTTTTCTTGTAGTTGTAGACTATATGCTGCTTTGATCTGTTGACTTTGAGAAATAAAGTAAAAAGTAAAAGTAAAGTTCCTTCAAGGCCAATAAGGCCCATAGAGCCGGAGCTTATCCCGGTTTCGGTAGCGTGAAGCGGAACA